>JABFPN010003150.1:0-19163 GCA_022817305.1 Leptoteleia sp. ZL-2020
CCTTGGGCCAGCTTTGGACGCCATATTACGTGCTCAAATGCAGTGTACCTGGTTAGTCCCTTATAGGGCTCGAATCAGGAAACCGTTGTTCAGGTATTCCACGTTTCAGCCCCATTGGGGCCCTATAGGTGATAGGGCATGCCCGATTTCATTTCTACCTGGGAACTTATTTTTGCAATGTAATAAAAATTATATAATATGGCTAGTGTTGACAAGTGCTTTGTTTATGTTGTTAATTTGGCACAATTTTTCTTTCATTTATTTATATAAATTTAAATGAATGTCCCTTTCTTTTAATTACAACTAATCATTTCTTTAAGAATTGATCGAGGGTAAATTAATTAGTATAAAGAATAATTATCTGCTATTGTTATTTATATTTTACTCGTTTATTTGTCTACAGTAATATTATCAGTGCTTTGTTTTCAATTTGGATTAACTTCAATAACCTTTCGAAGTGCGTTGCGTAAAAAATTGATTATTTTGTGACTTGAAATAAAAATACTTTAATATGATTTGGAAGCAGTTGAAATTCTGTGGTAAACGGTTCACTGAATTCCGATGTTTATACACGAGGATGTCGAGAGTGAGGTTTGATTTTCTTTGAGTGTTTGATTTGCTGCTCACCCCGGAACAAGCAAAGACGTGTCAAGAGATTTCAAACCCGTTTCTTTGTACAACCCCGGCACGTAGTCCCGTTCAAATTTGGTAATCAAACGTCAATTTATTTTAAATATTTAAACAGCTCCTGATATTTTCGTTGCGATGAGTATATAAATGGAAGTCAATGACTAAAGTCGGCAATCCGCAGTGAATGTAAAATAGTAAAATAACAGGTGCAATGACTTAATTCTTAAAGTAACATAAGTTGTTTAAAAAAATAATTGTGGAAACAATTATTACTTTCTTCATTTAATGAACGTTTTATATAAGTTATAAACATATTTTTAATTAATTAAGAAAAATATTATCTCGTATTTTACCATACACTCCGAAAATGGAATAGTACACTGATAGAAATAAATGCATGGCACAAGTATACACATGCTTAACCTAGGTATATTACATGCTTAAAAAATTGACAGGTACATATATATTCCTGAAAGGTATACGTATGCCTATAAGAAGCATACGAATACTTGATCAAAGAATTTGAATTTATATCATAAATATACAATAAATTTACACTAGATATAATTAAACAGAGATTCTTAAACATCCGTGTAATGTAAGCCGTTTCTATCAGTGTAATATTAACTAAAAGCATAATCAATGTTCGTCATTACTATAAAATTTTTGTTAAAGTAACCATAATATGGTTAATTCAATCAGAATTCCAGTTGTCAAGAAAATTAACTATATAACTTTTCCTCAGTGTACCATTGCAATAAAATTTTATATCCAGTATGGTAATAATTACCATAAACCCAGGCAACTTTACAAGATAATATGAAAAATTTTAATATATCACACAAAAGATGTTATTATTTTGGTATAGTAATTACATAAACACCAATTGATATCTTTCCAAAGTCAGAAAGTAGAGTAATTTTTATTATAACTTTTTTCTCAGTGCAAAAGTGTCGGTAGATATCGGTAATTAGGACGGACGAAATGCTGCCGGGACGATTGTCGAAGCGTCGTAAACGTTTTGCAAGTGCGCCCGGAAAGTTGATAGAAATAAAATTGATATTGCTTTTCGCCGGTATTGGACACGCATATCGGGCTATTTTATTAGCGTCGTAATGGGCTCGCTCGGATGTGACTGGGTGGATATTCCGGAGGCGAGAAAGAGATTTACCGGCGTCGCGCCACTCCATTCTACGCCAATCGGCTCTCCTTCTTCTTAGTGTCACGCCGCACGGTAGTGTCTTGCGCCACGCGTTGCCTTCATTACCATATCTCGGATGCAATCTGTTCGCCGGGATTAATGCGTCGAGATATTTCTTGCGCCGGCCGGACTCGGCGCAAGAGGCCGCACGACGTCCCGCGGCGTCCGGATACGCGACGCCCGATCAGCACCGTCACGACGCCATTGAATCACCCGTGGCAAAGCCCCGCTACAATTTATGCACGATCATGCACGAACACAGTCACGGAGTCATGCAAATTGGTCATATTGCGGCCGTCTGTTATCGTTAATGATCATCTACCAGTGACAATTGCTCGTGCATGATAATAGAAATTGTCGAACTTGGCCATGAACTTATACAGATAAGTCGCCCATTATGATGTGAACTGATCATGCATGAACCTTTTTAATGTAGGATTTTCTTATTCTTTTTTGCTTCTCCTTTTTTTTGAGCTGCCGTTTATCGAGCTTGACCTTCATTTTTTTGACCTTGTCCCACCAGCTGCGCTAAACTTTCATATCAAATAAACGCTTCTTAATGCGATTCAATTTTCAGATCAATTATTGAGATTAAATTGAATGCAAAATTCAACTTTCTGACTTTTACCTTAGCTGTCATTAATTGCTCGTGGTAGAAAACTTTGGTGAACCGAGAAAGTGGGCTAAAAATCTGTAATTATTTCGTACGTTAGTCATTGGCCTTTTTTTACTTCGGAATTGATAATTAATAAAATAATAACGCGTAACGATATGTATTTATGAAGAATAGAAACAATTCAAATTGATTAAATCTGTTGACCTCTTTAGAATCAAACGGATGCTTACCTTGATTAATATATAATTATCAGTATTAAAAAATTTTTTGATAACAAATTTTATATCTTTATTTAACCATTGATTATTAATAGAGACCGATCTATTTCAGACAGTAAAACGTTTGTGTACAATGTCGAATCAAAAAAACTCTAAAAAATTAATTACTAAAAATACATGTTTTGTTTTTAGATTCTTAATATACTTTATTAATATTGATAACTGCATAAATTTATCATGAAAAAATTTTACCAAATAAAACAGCGTTTATAAAAAGAATCTTTTGCATAAACATAATTTCATGCGATCTTGAATAGCTCTACGTCTCAACAATGTTTCGAACAATTATAAACCCGTTAATCAGATTAACTGCGAATAATTGAATTAAAATACAAGAGCAATCCCATTAGTTATGAATCATGAGGATAAAGGCGTCTACCAGACTTGTACAAGGATCGTAAATCCGTCGCGATGTTTCCCGCACAATCCCGTGCATTGTCGATTGTAATTTTGAAAAAAATGCCCCTCCCTCCCTCGAAGTTGTCAATATTTCAGGTGTCATGAAAAACGCCCTGAGGTGTCGTAAAATCAAATCAACGCTAACGTCTCAATAGAACTGTTTGTAGTTTTTTTTTTTCAAGACGAAAACTTAGCACATAATGAAGGCAACAAAGTGCGAGGACGTGACAATAAACCCACAATCTTAATGCATTGATTTACATCATATTTATATAACAGCGTATAAATACGAACGCTCGTACGTTGAAATTGATTTCTTAAATACCATATTTCCTTCCAACTTGTCCATGATTTAGTGTCGGAGTACCGTTCGGCATGTCGAGTTGATTTAAACGCCATTCAATGCCGCATGATTTCCTGCGACGGATGCAGACGTTTAATTTTTAATTTATTCAAATCTATGTGTCCGATTACTGCGATCAGATTTATTTATGGGACAAAAGGAATTGCTGATTGATAGTAATGTTCGACGCTGACATTATTGTGTAATTGAAATTGAAAAATAAGCGATGCCGCCTTGAAGTAGGAGATTTCTGTCGGCTTATTTCTTATCGCGAAAAAAACTTTTCGTTTCAGGTAAAAACGGAACGTCTAACGCCGGACAATAATTCGACGTCGTCAAGAAGCGTCACGCCTTCGTCCTCGAGTCATCCAGGAACACCGCCAAATGCTACGTCCCTGGGTGGACCCGAGGGCCCACCGCCACCCCATCATCTGAAACACATGGAACAGATGATGGGCCGAAATTACAGTGATTTCATGAGAAGTCTCGCCGCTAAGTACAATAACGCTAATCCGAACGAGTAAGTCTGTTATGATGTCTTTTGTATTCAAAATTGCATGGAGTAGTTATAATTTAATAAATTTAGTTGAAAGTAGAACTAGAAATTTTGAATTAAAGACAAGAAATTTGAATGGACACTGATTGCCCTCTAGAATGATCAAATGTAAAATTAATAGTTTTATTTATTTTCTGTTGAGTTTTCTAATTAAATTTTTTGTTATGTTGTAAGAAATAAAAAAGTAACGGGTACAAATAGAATTATGTACTAATGTCCAGTATAATAATAAGAATTGAATACAATTTAGGTAACAACATCTGATTTAAATTTATTAAAATGTTATAGTTACTTTAGTAGTGCAAGGAACGGCTACCCTCCAGGTTTGGACCCAAGGTTTCCAGCGTTCAAAACGGCAGCGACGTCTTTCGTCGGATTGATGGGACCTTTGGGAGCTCCTCAACCACCATCCGTTCCAACGACGTCACCTTTATCAAATAAAGAATCAAAAGATCCGAAACAGGACAACCTTTTTGGAAACCCAGTCTTTCCGCCAATGCTCGACATGTCTTCGACGCAAACTTTGCTTCATATGGTGCGAACAGCCAACGCTGCCCAAAATGCAGCGGAACTGGAAACTTATTTGAAAGGTAAACGTAACTTATCTTCATATAACAATAAAATTATGCACGACATAAAAGTTTGCGTGCTAACAAAAATTAGTAAATTGATATCCCATTTTATTTTTCATATTAATTATTATCGAGTTTACTACTAGAAGTAAAATATTATTCTTATTAAAAAAATAGTTCGGTGGAAAGAAATTAATGCAATTACTTAACATTTACAACGAACACAAAATAGCTATGACACAATGTTAAGGTGGTCCGTTGAAATTGGTATGAATTTTCCCAAATTAACTTTGCGCCTCCAGTAAACACGAAATAATAATACCAAGAAAAGCACATAGTAATTTAAATTCAGTGACACGCACCATATGTTACATACCATAAGCCACATATGGCTATCATTATGGAAAATTTGTAGCATCTGTGGCTGTTTAAATTAAATTTTGCCACAGATTCAAGCATATGCGGCCAGACTATTTCTCACAAGCCACGTATGGCTGATAATATGGCACTAAAAACTTTTTACGGGCAATAATTTTATTACTCTAACATTGTGCATAATGTTATTATTACAAGCGCTCGTTACCGTAATCCTTGTTATTATAGTTATTCTATATATGTTTTACTGTCAATATTTAGGAGCGAACAAACGGGACACAGTAATGTCAAGTCCACTGGACCTGTCGAGTCCCGGGGGATTTGCGCCCCGGAAACGACCGCGACCTGAAGCGAGGCGATCCGGAAGCATATCCCCTAAGCCAAAGGCGACCCCGCAACCGACGAGCCCGCCACCTGTGCGATGCCCGTCGCTTTGCGGTCACATGCCGTGCGGTGATGGCCAAGCGGTCAATCGCTGGACAGTAGAGGACGTAGTCAACTATGTTTCTTCCATCGATATCTGCGCGGAATATGCTCAGGTTAGACCTTTCAAACAACTTTTCAGCCAGTACACTTGACTAATGATCAAACCTGTTTGCAAATTTGTAAATATATGGATTTTCGACCAAAAAATTGAATATCCGTGGAAAATGTACACGTGTCAGATACGGATTTATGCGTTTATCTGGCGTAAGATAAATGTGTATCTCAATATGGTTATATAGTGTATAAATCTATCGTATCCCCTTGTAAACGACAAACTTTACAAATTGTTTTCTTCGCATTACATGCATATCTCTTGCATTGTTCTAATTTACTGGACTGAAAGTACACGGAACATTTCGCAATGCACTACTTGCAACTATCATTTTTTTTTTTCTATTCAAGTTTAAGGAGTTACACTCGACAATCAAAATAATGACAGAATTTGATAACATTTTGCAAAATTATTCAAAACTGTTTGAAACTTTTTTTTTCAGATTTTACACCATTCGAGTATGACTCCTTAAAAGATTGATTTTTAGTATATTACTAAAATATTGAATATTGAATATTGGATAATATTTATATATTATTAAAGGGGGGCAATATTATATAATTTTTAGAGATAAAAGTAATTTCAACAAGAGGTACCATTATTAAATACATATTTCTGCATTACAAACAAAAGATATGTAAATTAAACCTTTATTCAAACTTCATACGCGTGTACATAGTCGCATGGATATTCAAACAATACTGCAATTGATATACCTTAAATAACAATGAAACTCCCAATCGAATATTATTAAAAACTTCAATAGAGGCTAGAAGTTTTACCCAATTACCTTTGCGAGCAATCGGACACTCAAGCAATAATCTCCGCGAACAACTCGAAATAGGTTAAAGTTCACAGGATGCCACTGGCGGGGAAAAAACCCGCGTAAAAAGGATGGGGGGGGAAAAAAAGTGACACTGGCCATTAATCATTGTCAATGGCACAAAGACAACGATTAATAACAATTAATTAAGTTGATAATGAAGAATCGCGCCGCACGATGATTCACCGGGAACTTTAATGAACGGCAACGACGAATCGCGAAATGATGCGGAGGATTTTCCGCAGGTAAAATCGCGTCGGATGCGTGTTAGTGACATTTTTGCTGTGCGTCGCCCCCAGGCGCGAGACGAACCAACTCGCGAGGAGTTGCGCAACACCGCCGAGATAATTGTAATATATATTCGTACGGCACTGTCAGAACCAGTGTCGCCCGGAGGTGATTCCCGGGCCTTTCGGTGACGGGGATAGGCAGCCCGCGCGTATTGACTCTGATAACCACGTAGGTGTAACTTACGGTAACAAGCCGGAGCCGGAGTGGCGCGAGACACGCTCGTGTCCCGTCGCGCGCTCTTAATCAAGGCCGCAAGTCCTCGCAGAACCGATGTCGCGGCATTTCAACCGATCCGTTCCACGTTTAATTGGTGTTCCTAATTGGATCGATTAGAATTCAGTTGGGCTTCATTATTCCGCATCCGGCAAATGTATTAGAACGCAGGTGGTTCTGGGGTACAATGTGACTCGCAAAAAAAACCTATCGTTGAATTCTAATTCGGACATTTCTATTCATGGTTTAGGATTCGAACTTCGTTAGGAGGCTGAATATCACCGATATTCAATGCCAAATTGAATGTCGTTAACTGATTGTTGAGGTTTAACTTTAATGGGACGGAAAGGTTAGTTTTAATTTTTTATTGAATCTCGGTATTACTTTTTTTTTTTTTGCAACGTCAAGATTGAACCAAAGCGAACGAGTGTAATTAAATTAGATTGGATTATTTATTGCGGTACTGGACTGGGATGTGCCCTTGGAACTATATTCATTTCTGTTGGTGAAACTGTAGCGATTGTTTTACGAAATGTTTATCTAAGTTTTATATATGGTTTTCGTGTCTGCCTATTGCGATTGTTAAATACAATGAATTCATAGAACATCGATTGTACAGGGAATTCGTGCTTGAACATGATTAAATGAACTACAACTTCGAGAAATACGATTTTCGAAGGATTCATTTTATATGCTTGGAAACGAAGGGGATAAAGTAAATCCGAGCCTGCAGCAGACACTCGGGTCACCGCTTGAACCAGTTTGAAGTCTTTCGCGATCGTTAGAAAGGTACAAACATCCGTCTTCCGGTACGACGAGGACGTGGATGTGTCCTCGTCGCCCACGTAGACGTTAACATCATTGAAATCGAGACGCTTCAAACACTTGTTACTGGTTCCGTCAATTCAGATTTCCGCACGGATTGTTCAACTAACGACATTCCTTGTCCGTTCCGTGTGTAAAATATTTAAATTATTTACATAAAGTTACAACTTTACTTTCTTTTTTTTTTTCTTCTTCGCGAATATAACATCCTACAAGATGGTGCATTTTGATTTAAATTTTCGTATTACAAAGTTAACATCAAAGAATTCATAGGTTATTGTACGTTTATAATTATGTTCTTTCTACATGACTTTAAACGTGAAGTTCTCATTCCTCTGATAAAGGGATCCATTATAATGATAAAAACATTTTCAACATCCTTTTTCAATTAAAATATTTTAAGCATTTTTTAAAGGTAGTATAGAAGGATATTATTCTTATCCTTCTATTGAACGCCCATATAAAAATATATAGATATTATAGTAAAACATTCTTTACATCTAAGCTCATTTTACACAGAATTCTTCCTAAATCAAAGACATCTTCCTTACAATAAACATTCTCAATAAAACAGCGAACGCTCGACGTTCGCAATTATGCAGAAAATTCATTTAACCCAACCAAATATACGACATTGACGCGTTCTTCATAAACGTCACATAAAGATTGTTCGATAATGATTTTAAAACATATGCGAATGCGACCGGACAGGCAGCGATTTATCATTCGCGCGAATAAAACGCCACATCAGAACAACGACTCGATCGAATCGCGACGAGAGAAGTGGTTTCAATAATGTTGCCGGGGTTTCGCGCAGACATTGTAATCCGCGACGAATCTCGAGTTAACGACGGCGAATCCGTAGCCGCGTTATTGACAGGCGGTTGCGGCAACGCGACGCAATCGACCCGCCAAAACGGGCACGCCGGTGCACGCGCTCGTACGCGCGCAATTCGCCTATGCTAATCGACTCTTCATTCCCATCGCTCGTCCATTCTTCTCTCCTCTCGTGTTCGCGAAGGAAAACAAATATTTTTCACTTGTAACGCGTGCATTTACATAACGCAACGGCATCGTTGCTAACGCCGTTTCGAGTTTCAGTTAACTTTCTCGGGTTGGAAAACAGCGTATACCGGTCACTTTTATTTTCGACTATTTCCGCGACTGTTTCCGATTCTTCTCGGGCGTACTCTTTTTAATAAGGTTTAGAGTATATAGACTTTTACTACGTCGGCACGTAGAAACGGTTGATCTCGGATTCATAATGCGCGCGAGCAAAGTGAGCAAGTTTTAACACGGCGTGCAGTGATAAACGAAATAGGAGGCGATGTAATTTGTTTTTAAGCAGCATGTAGTTACAACACCGATGCGGATCCTCGTAGGCTTGAGTGGTCTCGATTTGCGCGTGGAAGACGTGAGTGATGGTTCGCGGACTTGTCAGTTCTGATATAACACTGTGTCGTGACGAGAGGAGCAAATTGGCCATAAATAAAGAAAATGCTTTCATGTTACCATTATCAATAATCGAAAGATTATTAGGCAAAAAATAAGTGAAATAATGTAGGAGGCAAAGAAGGGACAGAGAAGTCAACGCGGAAATTGTAAATCACCAGAATTTTATATGAATGTGAAAAATAGCCCTACCGCTTGCGACATCCAATTAATTTCTTCATTATTTATTACTTAATATATATTTTTATGGTAAATTTGATTTAATAGGATAATAATAAAAATAATCAATTAAACAAGATACTGGAATTTATTTCTGGCGGCAAATTAACTTTTAAAGTGAAATAATTAAAAAAAATTCAGTATTCATGTTCTGTTCTGTACATAAAACATATATATATATATATATATATATACATATAAATTCAAAATTAGCTCAAAAAAGTACTAAACTAACATTTATCAAGTATTGATAAAGAATTTCCAAATATTTTTCTCACAACTTTTAACAATAACGTCTATAATCTTTATAATAATGTTACATTTGAAATAGACAGTGTGCAAAATTACAACGCAATATTATTTCGCAATCAAAATGACACGGACTCGAAAGCGCCCTGCCAACTGTGCTAAGTTTTGTAAATATTCGAGAAAAAAATTCGCGTTTAATGTATATCTGACGATCAGTAAATGATAAATTAACAAGATACAGTTGTGGCATGTAGATACAAATTCGCTCAACGTTGATAACAGGGATTCGTCCGCGTCTTTATCAGCGCCACCGTTTTGCGGAAAAAATGACAAGATGTAACTTGACGCGTCCCGCGGAGAAGGCAACCGCTGCCGTAAAGATTACGGAGGCGATAAGAGCGAAAGAAACGAAGAAGCGATCCCTCCCGCTGAGTAATTAAGCATCGACCCATAACGAGCTTCAATTAGTCATAGCTTAACGAGCAGCGCGCGAAAATTAGTCGATCGACTGGCCGATATATTGCAGCAAAAATCATAGCGATTCGAATGCGCGATGCATCCTTGCATTTTGTACGATCCAGGAATCGTTAAGATCATGCGAACTTCATTCGTGCTCACTATAATTATAAAGAAATGTTGTAAACTCTCTGATCCGGCAAATATTTAACATATTTATATATTTATTAAATTCTATTTTGTATGAAATATATAATATAATTCATTTTTAAATGAAATAATGTAATATAATGATAAATAAAAAAATTGATAAAATAGTTAAGAACTTGCAAAAGTTCCAAAAAAAATCAAAATTGCACTAGACTTCTTATGAGTTTATTTCCAACTATTTTGCTCGCGTTATGAAATTAGATGGTTTATTTAATAAAATGAAGTCATCCTAACAATTTTTTTCCGCGGAAGTCACAATCGCAAAATGAAAGTGTTGTAGATTATTGGCGCCACATGCGGGCGCGTTAAGACCCATTATTGATTAATTGTTCGCAGTCAAAAGCGATATGTGCGGCGTGTTCTGTATGCGTACGTGTTACACGTTTTCCAGCAGAAACGAGAGGTCGGCGCGGGTCGGATCATGCTTTGCACCAAATCGTTAGAAAGTCTTATTAGATTGCGTAATTTATGTGCCGGTGAAAAAAAAGTCCCAATTAACCGCAATAAAAATGACCCCATGACCATTCAGATATTTCATTCCTAACAACCGAGTTAGGAGTCGAATCTTTTTACGGCCATCATTCCATTTAGATCTTCACCCTTTTTGTTGGCTATTTATTGTACCGAGAATATTTCGAGTCGAAAAACTTTCCAAATGAAATTTCACCCAATCTTAGTTCTTGTGCGTTCACGACTATTAATTTTCTGACCTGACGCAACTTAACGGAGTAACTTAACAACAAAGTGTAAAGTTGTACTTACAACTGATATTAGCATTCCGGTGACGGAACTAGGTTGAAAATTGCTGGAAGAATGTATCATTCTTCCAGCATCAAATTTTTCAAAATTATTTATCTATTTAAATTTAAAATATTTCCAAAGAATAACAAGCAGGCGTTGATATCAGATGATGAAAATTTAATTTTGACAAGATAATAAAAATAATAATTCAACTCAAAATTGTCTGTTTGCGTCATAATTGAAGTTATAAATATTCTACATTCTAAACAAATGTTAATTGTTCTCTCGAAACGGAGTCGATCCATCAATTCGCTGAATAGCAAAACTATTTGATCGTAGCCCGATAGCATCTTTCAGGTAACATTCAATTAGAGTGGTTCATCTTTCAGGTAATCTGCAATAATGTTCATGTTGTATGTCCAATGAGGATATACAGCAGGCGAGTACAGTACTTGACTCAAAAGTTCATCATGCGTCGAATAATCTGTTAAAGGCAATTGCCTTAACGCGACGGTCAAACGAAGGCATTTCCCTTAAAGGGTGGTCGTCTTTATCCGTCGGGGAATCGCGTGCGTGCGCGCGCGGACATCATAGCGAGCGCTGGTATCTTTATCGAATCGATTCGGCTGACAAACTGGATAGGGCAGCTCAAGACGAATGGCTGATCTGCATGAGGTATTGCACTGTACATGCTCGCGATTAGTCAGACCAACTCGGCTTCTCGGCGCTCTAATGGGCATCGTTATTCGTCCGCGTTTACGCTCCCAGATACGCCGGGTAACTGTGCGCGCGCGCTAAGTATGCACGTCGCGACCACGCACGCGGCGCCGATTAAAGCAACTGTTCCTATCGAAACACCAATTGCGCCTCTTTCGGAACAGCTTATAATTAGTGGGATGGTTGTAATTAAAGGATTAGGATCGCGGATTATGGGATTCGAGGCTTTCCGTCCGTCAGCGTTGTTCTAATAATTCTTCGACTGAATTAGACACAAATAAATGAAAAAAATGAAGAATAATATTTTACTGATTGTGAGGGATAAAAAAATATTTGCGAAAACTAAGTTTGAAAGGTTGAAGGTTGAATTTTACGATGGGAACAGCAAATTTGAAAGAGATATTAAGAAGTCTGAATATGGAATAAACATAAATCGAACGCACATGGAAATGGCTTAATTCGCCGCAAGTTGCCTGAAATTTACTTGGACATAAATATAAGTATTATCGAAGTACTATTTCTCCTCGCAATAAACTGGTTTGGCATCGGCAAAATCGTCGAGCCGTCATAAGAAGCATTCATTTATCTAATTATCAAAGCGAATGTCAATGCATCGTAATATGATACTTTCGTCATCGGTCATTACATCCGAAGACAATCGATTAAATCGTAAGAAGCGATAACGGCTCTGTATATACAAATAATTTTTATTTCGAAACGTATCCTAGGAACGAGTTAGCGTCGTAAAAGGCGACTAAAAGGCAATTGCCTGTGTAACCTTTTACCTCGCACTCCGCGAGGAGTGGTCTCAGGCGTAACCTTATTCTTGTTTTACTCGATCGACCTTATTTACCCGCATTCCACGTTGAATTTTCTTCGACCGACTATCGATGAGTCATCGCGTCGCTCTTACTCCGCATTTTCTCAAATCCATCTCCCCGAATTGTTTCCTCCGTCGAATCCTTTGAAATCCGCAAAAACAATGTAATTCGTCGAGCGAATGAGTTTGTGATTCGAAGCGTACGAAAACCGCGAGCAAATTTCAGACTATAGTGACGGATTTTTATAGGGGAGAAAAAGAGGAAAGAAATATTTGCAGTGGAGAGATCCCTTTTTTTCGTTTTTTATTTTTACTTTTCTTTAGTGAAAGGTAAGTAGGATGGAAAGGGAGGACAAAGTAGAAAGGTTTTTACATGTGCACATGTTTTAACGTATGCGAGAAAAATATGAAGATAGCGCACGGTTGTGGTAAAGTTACAGAACATCGCAACCTAAATCCGCATTTTCTGTCAGATAAACTGTTGAAGATTAAACAATGATCATTTCACGATAAAAGATTATTTATCAAGGTGTAAAGTTGAGTGCAATGTTGAAATTTAGTTGTAATCAATATTTCTGTTGATCGAAGTATAAATAATTCTATGTAAAATCATTAATTAACCCGAAATATTATGCACTCTAATACAAAATTTTATTTAATTTAGTAATTGTTTAATTTAATTGTCATGATTCAATTAATTCTATTAAACAGCAAATTTCTCTAAATAATTAAAAGTGTTAATTTTTTATTATAATATAAATTCTGCTACAATGTATTATAATTTAAAGAAATAATAAAGTTTTCAATCGCTGGGTGCGGATAGCCTGACCCCTTTTTCATAAATAAAAAAAAAGAAGAAAAAAAATTCCACAAGCCCCAATTTATGCTCGCATAAAGGGGAAAAAAGGAATCATTGAGTGAACGACTCTCGTCCGTATTTTTAAATGCGTAACCTCTCGTTACGCTCGCGACAGAAGTGGGTCGGTGCACGGGCGCGGTAGCTATATCAACAACGAAAGATGGCAGCAACTTTCTTGTTCCGTGCGAGAGAATAATAATAATTAATCCAAGAGAGACCGCTCCCTAGAATGGACCAGGGTCGGCTTAATAGATGTCCCTCGAGACTTTTACCGCTATGTCTATTAAACTTTGGATTTTTTTTGGTCCAATGCCTAACCCTGCAACGTGACTAAACCGATTCTATCTAACTCTAAACGATTTTTTTCGCATTTTTCTTCCCTTTTTCCTTTCAGTCTACATAAAAATGAAAACTGGAAAAAAGGTCTAGTTATTTTCTTTGCCAATTTAGAGAATTGTTCAGAATAATGTATCACTATTTTATACTTTAACAGTAATTAAACCGAAAAATTTTTTTCACAAATATAGTCTTACTTTAAGAAAATAATAAGTAAAAATTCATACTAAATTTGTAATTAATATGCGATAATTTGCTTATAGCCATCCAATAAAGAAGACACAAACATCTCTCAATGATATTCCAGCTATCGTTCCCAACTAAAATTGACTAATTTTAAAATTACCGCCCATCCAACTGCAGCACCACAACAACTCTTATCATTTTTGAATGAAAGCTCCACACCATCACGCGTAATACAGCACTGTGGAATTTAAAATTTGCATACCGCGCGCGGACCGTCCGAGCGCTCAGAAAAGAAGCGTTCAGCCGCAATTTTTGCCCGGGCAGCCGGGTATAAAACACATTGATGAATGGTCTACATGTGGACGGCTGGTGTATAATTTTTGTGCTCGCACGTAGTAATAATAGGTTTACGACGCGGCTCCGCGTATTACCAAGTCGATCGCACCTGTTGCCGCCAAGTAGTTTTCATTAACTAATTAATAATAGAAGTTAGCGGCGACCCAGGCGGAAGTCGCGCGAGTATCATCGCCAACGAACGGTACCGGTCAGGTTTCTTGAACCCGCGATACCGCGCCGACTTATTACCCTTGGGGGGACCAAATTGCCGAGATCGCGCGAGCTATGACGAGCACCTGGCGAACGTACGAACTTACGGCCAGTAGTATACGCCGGCCGTAAATCTACCGCTTCTTCTCGCACTTCTTCACTTCCGTCTTCTCTCCGCGGCGCATCTTCGCGTTTTTATCCTCCTTCGGCCTCGAAACCTTTTTGTACGCCAAGTGGCCTCTTCGTTTATTTTTTCAACGCGAACGCGCGTGCGCACCTCGCTTACGCGAAACCCGAGGAATTCCGCCCGATGCGCGAAATGCACTTTTGCATTTCAACTGCAACGGATCCGGCAAATCGTGCGCGCCGCGGTCGCGAACCAACGAGCGAAACCCCGCTTTTATCCCGATTAACACCGTTATTGAATTTTCTGTAATTACGGTGTTAAGGAGCGATTCGGCTGATAAAATTTCTTGCAATCGCGAACGTGAATGTTTTATGAGGCAACTGCGGTTGCGGAACCAAGTTGTGGTAGCTGGACGGATAAGGTCGTCATTAAATTCGTGCAGATCATAAAGAAAATGTAATAAATATTACCAATTATGCTGTAAAAAAAAAGTTTAAAATACGTTGTGCTTATTTTGGAATTCTATTTTAATATTATATACGACACGCGTAAAGGGAAATAATTAGAAGGATCAATTAAGTCAAATTTATTTATATTAAATATAAAGTCTTTGGACATAATTAATGGATGAATTAATGCCTATATGGAAGATTAAATTATTTGGGTAAAGCTTTTTAACGTAAAATATAAAGAAATCGTTCATATTGTTTGAATTTATCATTCAATTGAAGGTTTCCAACATATATTTATTGTTATAAGAATATATATTTGAGAGTTGCAGAAAAAGGATGTAAGTACTCTGCAACCGTGGATTATCGGGTCTTCATTTTTTTCCGCAAAACAAGATCGACATCAGAATAAATAATAGAATGACTTTCAAATATGTGCGGAGTTGATTTGCATCCGTGGTAACTCTCGGCAGCTCTCGATTCCGCGTGTACTCGGGACGTGTAAATCCACGTATCTACGTGCAGGGACGAAACGAAATCACTTTGCATTGGACTCGTAACATCCGCGCGCGCGCGCTTGGGAAAGTCAGCCCGGAGAGATTGCGGGACCATAAATCTTCGGCACACTCGAAGATGAAGAGAGATGTTCGTAGGTCGTTACTCATATGACAGCGAATCGTTGCACCATTTGTATCTGCAAAATGCAGAAAAGATTGTTTTAACACGACGGCTAAGCACGATTATTCGCGAATTTCGAAAGCCCCCCCGGTAATTTTTTTGTTATGTTAAATAAGGCGAATTTGCACCACTTTCCTATTCGATTTACAGCCAAACATTTACAAAATTGTCTGCGTGGAAGAATATTGTGATGCAAAGTTACACTCGCTGTTTGTAAACGTCTTATTTAAACTAGCAGAATGTAAGTGAGCAATTATTCAAACTTAAAATATTAATTTTTTTTATTTAGATAAAACAATTTAATCTAATTTAACGTTTAAAACTTTGCTTCTTTATTGTATATCATTAATGAATTAGAAATAAGTCGATTGAATAATTCCCCATTTAACCTGTGTTTTTATTAAATTCATAAACATTTAATAAATCCAAAGATGCTGTTCAGAAATTTTAATTTAATCGTCCAAAATGTCGTGTTTTGTGTATATTTCCACTTTAATTAAATACTCTGCGTACATTGTAACGATAAAAAAAACGAATATCAATTTATTTACATATACGTCTGAGAATTTCAATTTTAACATTTTTCCATCGAACCATAATATAACCGTGACGAAGCAGTCCTCCCTCTACTTTACAAAATCATCCCATTAAGTAAAATTCGAAGCAAAACACAATCCTGTAATCGTGCGCTGAACATAAAATTTGCCAGAGATACGTAAACGAATCATTAGCATATTCTTCTCGAAATGACGGGCCACGAGGGTGTTTCAAAAATATGCTCGCAGCGAACCTTCCATTACGAGAAGCGGCCAACGAGCAGTAGCAAGCAAAAAAGTCTGACAAGCGTCAACTGTTCGATTTGGATACGCTTATTTTCGCTCCGCCGCGATATTATATAAATCGATAGGCCGATTATTTCTTTCGTACCGTGAAAGAAATAATCGACTGGCGTTTGCGCTATTAGTACGAACACAATGAGGTAATCGCGATGCTTTATGCTGCTCGCCAGGGTATCGCGTGAACCCGTCGACATGATTTAGAAACGCGGCCGGTGTCGAAATCCGCCGGTAACACATGTTCCAGTCGTGAGCTCCGTGATAGTCGCTTGGAATACGTTACTTGAGCGAAAAAAGCGACGATGTGTCGAGTGTGGGAGGCGAGCGAGGATACGTGTGATGATCCCGAGCTGATTGGAAATTGCGCAACGCTTTTCAGCCATTTACATAATCGATTGGCGAAAACGGGAAAATGATCGCACAATTTCGCGCCCGCGGTCGTAAATCACCCAGCGCCGGCAGAAGAAAACGATTCGAATCTGCGAGATTTATGACAAACTGCTGGACTTCCAGTTTAGAATCCGCTTTTTAGCGCACGTTCCGCGGATTCCAACCAAACCGATCGTCGAGCGTGAAAACCAGATTCCACGATTGTCTTGACCTTTCGTTTGACGCCTTTTCTAATATTTTTTTGTATGACACTTGTTTTGCGGCACTTCCGGTGCTTAGTATGATACACTCAGAAAAAAATATACTTACTTTAAGAAAACTGTACAAAGAAAATTGTCCTATTAAAATTAATAGAAAATCAATTAAAAATAAGAATATTCAGTTCATATGCAGTGTGGGTATGTACATATTTATATACACTGCATGCAATTGTTGGGTTAAATTTGTATCATCTGTTGAATATTCTTAAACGGAAACTATTTTTATTCTTTTCTTGAAAAATCCTTTTAATATAAATGGAATTATTCTTTAGATAAATATATGCTTTAAAAGAATTATTTATTCTTATTATAAATTTCGTTTTGTCCATACAATGAATGGAAATCCTATTTAATATAAGAATATTCTATTACTTTTAAATAGACAGTTTTGTGAGTGTATAACGGAAATTGTCTAGTTAGATGTTTTTTGTTATTCGAACAGATTTCTATAGAAAAATTATAAACTTATTAGAGAAATGCATGGAAAGTTATTAAACATTTATTGTACTAAAAGAAAATAATGCTTCTTGTCCAAACAATGTGAAGGAATATTGTTTACCTTTTGTTTGAAAAATATTTGAGTAAATTTTTTAACTACATTTGTTATTGAGACCTCATAAGTTCAGTATCAAAGTATTTCCGACAAATTTTCTGACATGAAAATTTCACGAAATTTAGAAAATTACTACTTAATAATTTTGTACCATCAATATCGTTACAAAGTTAAGTATTTATAAAAATATCATCTGTTCTCTACTGTGCCACGCACTTTACTTTGAGTTTATAATTATATATTTTTATAATATATAATTACTACATTCTTTAAAATCTCTTCACTTGAATATAGAAAGCAATTCCTTGTACCTTCTTTCTTGCATAACCGAATTGTGTTACTGATAAAGTTGATGCAATCTTTCACTTAACAAAACATCTTTACAATATTATACATGATCGAGTCCAATTGATCGAGACGCGAAATTGATTATTCAAACGAAGCTGCCTCTTCACATAACCATCATATTAATGATTACCTTTTATTTATCTGTTTCAGGTAAGTCAACTTCAGAACATTTTTGATAAGTCAATCAACTGAGAGGTATTCATTAAACCATTGAATGAAGACATCGCAAGGAGTATAGGAGTTATGGTAAAGAATGGCATTTGAAGTATATCTAGTGAAAAGTTACAAAGCTCTTTATTCCTTAATTGAGATGAAGATAATTTTGGAAGGTTCTTAAGATTTGACAAATAGAGGATTTATCTAACATTGTAGAATGTTATAAGGAAAAGAATTATTAATTAAACAACTATTCTATTCTAATGGGTATAAACTTAATATATATAAATTTGTATGACAATAGTTACGCATTTTTCTAAATATCCTAATTAGAAATTGTGATAAAGACCACAAAAACGTTAATTAAAGATATATCAAATCGTAATTAATTTAGTTTATTGTACCAAAGAAATACGGTCAAAAACCACATTGATATTTAAATTTCTATATAACATGGTAAATTCAGTAAAACAATCATAAGAACATTCGGGATATTTTGTTGTTGAATAATAAAAAAAAAGACTGACTGTTGCGGAAATTGCATAAATAATTTTGACATTATCTAATTTCATTGAAGTTAATGTGAATGTAGGAGTTAAATCATTCTGAATATTCTAAAATTTGACAGATAATCTAAATGTCAACCATGTAAAATACTCACATAACTGTATTTCATGTTCTAAACTATATAAATCCTTGTTCGTGTCATGGGATACATAACTTTAAATGCTCATATTTGTTGTGTAATTGATTTAACCATATAATATGTCAAATTGCCAATCAATAAGTACACTGAGAGAAATATATGAGTATATTTTACTAAGTGTTTTCGTAAAGTTGTGATATATTATCTTTCTTTTAAATAAATACTAATATTATTTCATATATTACGAATTCATATATTACGAATTACCA
>JABFPN010003151.1:0-19161 GCA_022817305.1 Leptoteleia sp. ZL-2020
TGGTAGGGCCTCTCCGGGTTTGCCGATATTGGGTAACCCTATACTGGTCCAGTCTATGTAATCTAATCTGGGTCCTAGTTAGTTTTGTAACGCCTTACCCAGATATCCCCCATACTGGCAATAGCCCGGGCTTTTATAGGCCCTTACTAGTTGCACTTGGATAATGCCAACCTAGGGCCATTACGGGTATTTTTGTATAGGCTTAATACGGGTATTATCAGGTGCACCCTAAACAGGTAATCATACTTTGACACAAAGTGGGAGAGAATGCAGAAAGTTACCCAAATATGATATTTTATAATAATAATAATAACTAATTTGTAATAGATAATAAATACATATTAGGAACAAATTATCAACTCTTTTGATTATTAAAAATATTACTTTCAATAGCGAAATTAGAAATAAATCCTTGCTGGACCAAGAAAGATCCTATCGCGAAAGCAAATTTGCATATCCAGGGCATACCCGGATTCAACCCGGATTCAACCCGGATTCAATTTGTAGCACTTTCGTTAAAAAATAATTTTTCCAGAAAAACCAACCTTGGCAATGGCTAGGCCCTATGCGGTTTTGCCCATCTGGGCATTGACCGGGCGAGGCGTTACATACCTAGCAAAGGCCCAGGTTAAACCCATCTTAGGCCAGTAAAGGCCCTAACTCTAAAACGAATTTACCTACTTAGGACCCGGATTTTACCCGGATTCAATTCTTACTAGGGGATAATCGAATAAGACAAATAAGAAATATTCACATAAAAATCCAATATGTTCATTCTAATGAATATATTTATGAATAAAAATGAAAATATTATAATAAAATAAACATGCCTGAATAATATTAAAATAATCTCTGTTTCTTTTATAGACAAGATTATTCTCTTTTGGACAATTAATGTGTAAATCGTGTTTAAAAATTATCCCTATTAAATATGACATATTAATACATATTGAATCATCCAAATACGAATTTGGTGATGCGTTTATGGACGGGAATTGTCTCTGTATTTGGATGATTCAATATGTACTGATATGTCATTTTTATCACTTTTAATAAGGATTACGCAAATTTAAAAATTAATCACGATAAATTCCAAACGCAAAATGTTTTATCTTTCGATTATATTTCAAATGGAAAATTTGTGTTTTTAAAAGTTCAGAAATTATCTATGACCGCTTGAAATTTGTTTTGTATGCATATTTATGAAAATTTTTTTTCGTTAATGTAAATTTGACTGATAATAAGTTTATCACCTTGAGCCAAGCCCCTCGAACACAGCTACGCAATTGGTCGAAATTTAGAGTGTACTAGAAAGAAAAAAAAACGTGATTCTTCTGTCCATTTCTTAATACATTATGTATTAATACTTAATACATTATGACCTATAAAAAATTTATAATTATGGAGTCCAATGTTATTTATGTATCATTGTTAACTAATGTGCTTCAATAAACCGTAATGATTGAACTATATAAATTATTACATTTTAATTTTGAACAAACTAATGAAAACTAATGAAATTTCTTTTAAGATATAAGAAAATTATTATTGTATACCGAGAGAAATTGCAAGAATATGTCACTTGTTTCTTTTTTCAGATATATCATACTAATTTTTATCTCAACTTTTTTCTCAATGTATCGTGAAAATATTATTTTGTTGAAATTCAATTACACAAAATATACATCGATTGATATTTCAAAAATAATTGTAATTAACGAATGCTGAATAAAGGTATAACGAATGAATATACTTATCCTAATTCACATATAAAAATGTATCATTAAAATCGTCAAGTGGAAAATAAAAATGACGGAAATAACAATATTTTTCGCAATTTGTATACGTACAAAATTTATATTTTATAAAAAAGTGTTTTAAATTTGTTACGTAATACAATAAAAACTTGTTTACTTTAGTACGAAATCTATAATTTTTATCGCAATTATTTCTCTGATTCAAAGATTTCCTTGAAGTCCTTACAACCATATTTCTTTTGCCGTTCATTTAAATACCTTTTCACGAGCCAAGCCCCTAAAATCTGATTACACGATTGGTCAAATTTTTATCCAAAGTGAAATAGAATGAGAAGTTATTTAAAGAGAAATACGAGAATGCGAGTGATTTTAAACTCAATTATACACTCGATCTGAATTGTAATTATTATCAAAAATTATTTTTAATGATAAGATAGATTAATTTATAATTTATTATGCCAATGAATAAATAATTAATATTATTAAAATTCAGCAATTCAGTTTGACTAAATTTATTATAATACACGATATTTACTGCGTGTTTAATGATGTAATTTATTATCCAAATAAATATAAAATCTCTTGTATGTAATTATTTCTCAATTATTTTCACTTGTTCGCCTTTAATTTAATTATTTATTGTTTATAATGTTCTTTTATAATAAAATGAAAACTAATTAGAACCAGTGAACGCAAATTTTTATTCATTAATTTTTCAAGCTTCACTATATGAATAAATCGCCACACACAATTATTTTAACATAATTACAAACATTTGTGAATTATTTTGAGTAACGAAATCGCATCTAAGATTTAAGTACAAAATTCCTTTACACGACGAATTTGCGTTGTTTGTGCAGAGACACTTTTTGCGATTATTACAACGTCGTAATTTAAACGGTTTTATTCACATTCACACTTCATTCAACTCAGTACATTTCTAGTAACATAACATAAAGACAAATATGTATTAAGCATGTATTTTTCATCGAATACTTTTTTACAATCGAATTCTCGAGATGGTGAAAGACTGGGTACAAAAAACTTCTCAAATATAGAAAATATTTTACTTATATATATATAAAAAATTAATTGTAATATTTTTATTTACTTAATTAAAAACGATTGCGATTAATCTAAATGGGGGATTATTGTTATTATAACTGTATATTACTTTTTACTGACATTTTAAAATTCGACCTACTGAAATTTAAGTGTTTCGTTCTTATTTTCATTGAATATTCTTTAGGATGTATAATCGTATAATACATTCTGTAAATAAGAATGTCACAGTAAAAAAAAACTATTTTTTCATCAATTAAATCAGAACGATAAGAGAAATTAATATGCATTTTCACATATATTTTCATGCGATGTGAAAATATTCATTAAATATATATTCATAAACCTTTGAAAGAGTGTCCCTTTCAAAAAATGTGATTCATCCAAAAATATTGATATGTAAAAAAAGTGTGATAATAACAAATTAAATCCCAAGTATTCTTCATCTGGAGATATCAACTGTATCACAAAATTATACTTAGTCTTAACATGATTTGAAATATAAAATTACTAATAGCTATTATTTTATTCGTTATATAATTTTTGTTGTTTTAATATAAAAACTATAAAATATGTCAACTAATATAATTTAATTACAAAATTTTACCTTATAAACATTCTAAGAAACTGAACATGTGAATGAATTCGAATATACATGTATATGCTTACAAAATACAACTGTCTAAATATATATATGACGTAATTTCAAATTTAATTAAATAAAAAGTATTTTTCCGTTTTCCTTTCGAATGTTTTTAAATTGTTTCATTGTTATAATTATGTTCGATCTATAATATCACTACTTACTTTAACGTTACTTTATCTTTTGTCTTATTAAACCAACGATTAAAGTAGAAACTTGAACTTTAGCCGTTACCATTGACAATAGTTTTAATTTACTTACTTATTATTTCAGTATAAAAGGGTTTTATTTGATACATAATTCTATTTAATTTTTGTTGAGTATATAACACTTATACAGTCCCTATCAACTGCTTATTTGTTTATTACTGTACCAAACGTTAAAAGCAGTAATACAAATTATTTCCACTTATTATTGGCAGTGTACAATACTTTTAAAAATCGTAATACAAAATTGGAAATCTCAAAAGTCATCTTATATAATTATTTAACGTATTCTTTTGTGTGTTCGCCAAACCATTTTATTCTACTTTCATTGAATATTAATACCTTCGTATAGAACACTGTAAAAAATATTTACTAATTTTATAAATATTTTGTTATAAATTAGATCGATTAATTTCTTATTTATAGTATTAAATTGTAAATCTAAAATCTTATTAATCATCGCATTTTGAAAACGGATATATATCTAACAAATTTCGAAATAAAAATAGCAGGTTTCACAGATATTCTTAAAGGTTGATAATACTGCACATTATATTTTATAGTATCCAGTTTTCAGGCTCATGATTACTTTTAAGAATGCGTTACTATGCTGTATTCATTGAAAGAAATTTGTTAGTATTTGCTGTTTTATAATAACTAAGGGATATGTGTATATTTATATTATTTTTTATAATATTATATAAATATAATAAAACGTATAAATTACATTTTAAAATAATATTAGAAAAAATGCCCAATCACCAGTCATACCATCACTTTATGCCAGCGGGAAAAATATTGATCTTCGATTAATTCTAGTGTAAATGTCAGGTAGGTGTGGCCTACATTTTTCCAATCACAGATATTTGCAAAATACGATATTTCTAAATGGAGGTGTAAAGTGGTAATATGGGTGCATCTGGTAAATGTGAGGTAATAAGTTCTAATCCTTTTTTCTAATATTTTTCATAAAATATCAAATTATAAGGGACATTATAAATGCATACTGATCCCAGAATTACAATAAAATATAGTAGCACTACTAATAAATTTCTCTCAGGATACCACAAAATAAGTAATAAGTCAAACAAATGAAATTAGTATAAAAGTGAATATTGTATTTAAAAAACTATTTTTTCCGTAATAAACTAAATGCCGTATATACAATTAAATACATTTAAAATATGTCAAATACATCGACTTTTGTACATTGACTAAATTTCCTGGCGTAATTTTTCAGTCAACAGATCAGGTTTTGTTTGAATTAAATTTTTGAATTATATTTTGTAATGAATACAATAGAACGAAATAATGTATCTAAAACATGACAAAAATTCTGAAATAAACTTAGAAAGATATGCAATAAAATCGTTTACAATATAAAATGAAACTGACTTTTTAATATCATTAGTATATTTTTTTATTTATTCATTTTATAGTCACTTTAACTGAAAATCAAATCCTTTTTCTTTAACGCGCAATTTTAAGTAGAATATTACGATTTTGAAAATTTTACTAAAAGTTCGTATCATCTTCAGAATAGATTCTACATTATTTTCTATCATTTTAGTTTTTTACAGTAAGTTTCTTATTATTTTTATAATAATAAAAAATGTACTTTAACTGATGATCTTATGTCTATCCAAACAGGACGATTAAAACAGTTCAATAATTTTGGTTCAGTACAATTTTTGCAAAACCAATAAATACTTATGACCTTTATCACATTTTTTTAGTCGATTCAATTAAGTTACATATGAACATTTAAAATCTACGTAAAATGTGACGTAAACTTTCTTCTTATTAGTTTATCTGAGACGGAAGTGCGAATGAGAATGCTTTCTTTTCTTTCTCGTGTAGTCGGAATTCTACAATTGTCATAAGATGTGTATAACAATGATAATAATTTGTATATGCATCAGCTACATACTAGATGGCTTTAAGCTAAACAATGATTCGCGGTAGCGCAATATTTAATTATCATGTAATATAATCAAATCATATAGCATAAACTATGATTTCATCGTTTAAATGGTCATGTAATTTTGTTCATTTTGAATGATAATAAACACTAATTCCGTCATTAAAATTTACTTTACACTATTAACCTAATTATTTCATTGAGGTTTATCATTCTTAACAAATGATACCTAATTTCGAATACATTTCCATCTTTAAAATCGATGTTCCAATTTCATTTTACGTGTATAACATATAACACACACTGCGTTTATTACTACTTTATTTTCGTGTCATTTTCACAACTCAAAACAAAACTTGCACACATAGTTATCACTCATATGAAAAATCAAAAAATATTTCCCTAATGAGGCACATGGTTATCCAACTTAAGGATGCATGTTGCAAAATATATTTCAGACGAAAACCTTTTACTACAGTAAAGTCGTCAATATCGGCTTCACCTTTCTTTCCTAATTCATCTTACGTTACTTTAAATGCACTCATCAATCGAATTGTAATAAAAATTTTTTTTACAACAGTCTTCAAATGCATCGTCTGATCTAAAGAATCTTACAGCATTAGTTTCAATAAATTAGTTTCATATTTACTTTATATGAAAAACACTTTTGTTAAAATTACAATTCAAGGGAAACAAATCAAATGTGAAAATTTTTGATTATGCAATAAATAAATGTTTACTTGAAGGAGTCTTCCTAATATAAAAGTTCGAATAAAAGAATTTTGTTTTTAAATTTGATTGATAGCTTAATCTTTCTAGAATGCAATTCTACTATTAATTTTTTTAAAGATTTAACGTAAGAGTTTAATTGAATTTAAATGTGGACTGGATTATCCAGATTAATAATAATTATTGATATACAAGGTTTAATTTTCGTACCAGAAATTAAAAAAGAATTATTATTTTTTAGGCCCTGTACACTAGGAAAGCTCCTTAAAAATATTACATTTTTCATGGAATCAATTATATTTTGATACAAAAGCAAAACGATTCATATTTATGAATATAATGTTATTACATTATATTATATAACATTTTTTATATTTGAAAGAGTTAATAATCAATTCAGAAAATAAACAAAATAATCAAAAGATAAATAAGATAAAAACTTCAAACTGATTTGATTGATATTTCATTATGAAAATATTAAGTCGAAAATTTCTAATGAATGAGAGAATATTTACATTATTAGAATTAAAAAAGAGATTGTCTGATTAAGTTTGGCTCCGATGTAACAAGCATTACGAAAGATAATCAAAATGATTCGAATATAAAATGTGTATATATAACATCTACTCCAATAAGACATATTTATTAACTATAATAATATCTAATAAAAATCCCTCAACTTCTATTATTTTTGATTATACACAAATTATAGTTCAATAAATATTGATTTCTAAAGTCTCTTATTATATCGACTACAATAACCTCATATAAAGTTACGTAACATTATACATTTTAATAAATGCTAAATAAAGTTTAGGCTCTCATATGTGAATACGATTGAAACAATTGTATGAAAACATTTGATTATAACACCATACGATGCATGTTTAAAACGACATTCTCTACAATATTGCTGTCCCCAATTGACACTAGCGTAATGATAAAGATTTTTAGAAGACATTCCAGGTTATTGATCATAGAATCTTGGATTTGAATTTGCATTTCCCTTTAAATAGTCCTTATGATGACCATATAAAATCAAGTACGATGAAATAACATAATTAATTAGATAGCAGATAAAAATAACAGTTCAACTTATTGACAGTCTTAAATTGGCGAATATTTTATGCGACTGTTAAACTAATTTTATTATAAATTAGATTAACATGTTTATAAATACATTAACAAAGGTGGACCAGACTGTCTTTACTTGCAATAAATTACAATGATTATTTGCAGATCGGACCAGTTGTATGCTTTATGAATCCAATTGAGTAGCAACCAATCTAAGGTGTACATTATCTATTTTGAACCAATGTACATGATGCATATAGCTCTGCTTGTATCAAACCTTATACTTAAGCATCCAATTCAAATTATACAATAATAATATGGAATAATCATTCATTGTCAGCTGCAATTATCAATTGTAATTAAATGTAACCTTTCATGTGAAATCCCCATTCAAATTAATCCACTAAATTTGTATGTAAAGCACAATACAGACAATGCTTTAATTTAATGTCTATTCCAAGTATCCTTAAGAACGACTTCGTTATTGGAAATTTGCATGTGAAAAAAGTGCGAGACCACGTGAGCGTGGTGTCGTGGTTATTTCTTTACACAGAGCTGACTTTGTTCGGCGTGCGAGATAATTCGATTTAAATCGAACTAAAATGATAATATATGTCTTGTTGGTAATAAAAATAGCAACATTAATAGCACGTCAAGAAAGCCAGCATCTCGTGATTTCGATTTGAATTCCTCGAAAAGTGCACATTATTTTCTGCTCATATTTAGTACGAAGATCGCAACCCAAATAATGTATCTCTAGCAAATGCATCCGCTCTCGCCTTCGGAATCTCCTCCATTCTGCATCGGCGATTGATTCTGCAAATCGACAGCTGCTTTTGTGTTAAGGTGTATCAAAATACATAATTTTCAAATTGTCCTTGGTGTAATTTATTCGATATTAATTTATGTTAATATTGCAATCATTTTTGCTGCAATACCTTGTTAATTTACGTTTTTAAATAATTTTAAATTGTACATCGAGATTTTATTCAGATACAAATCGAGTTTCGTCCCGCTTACACATGAATTTAAATAAGTGGAGAAAATGATTAGCTCTCGGAATATTACAAACATATTTACATATACGTAGTTTTCTAAAAAAATATACTACAATTGGTAATAAATAATACAATGTCCATCTACAATTTCTATATTTATGCAATTTTAAAAACATGAGCAATTTGATTTTGAGCATGTGTGATGGAAAATATCTAAAACTATTTGAGTAGCTGATGAATACAGGAAAAAAAATTGACAGTTGAATACAAAAGAAGTATAAAACAAAATAATCAAAGAAAAAAAAATACAAATATATGAAAGATATTATTAATTTTGTTCATTAAATTTTTAATATTTTATATAAAAAAGTGTAATTTTAATAGTCTCATGTTTGAGTTATATATAAATATATATAACATTGACAATTATTTATATAATTTATATTTATAGTAGGACGGAGTATACTTAGTTGATAGTATCAAATATTTAATTGTAAATAATTGTTACAATTTAATTGTTATTACAGTCTTTGAAATACTCGTGTGTATTTTAATATATATATTAATTAATGTTAATCAGAAATATATTAAAGTAATTCTATTAATAAATGAAATGAAGAAATATAATTGTAGAATATAATTTTATATAAATTAATGGATTATACAATAATTAACAAATTCGAATTATTTATGCTAATGTATTGAATAAATTTAATTATTAAACTATACCCCAAAATCGCATTTGTATTTACAAATTTGAGTTCATCCCTCCTTCTTGTTATGTAATATAAAATTCACTAATTAAAACTTTACAAATTAATCATATTTATGAATTACACATACAGAATGTTACTTTTTTAAAGCATTATTTTTCAGAAAAATAATTTTATAATAAATAACATTACAGGTAAGGCAGTGTTTCATGAATTTAGTTTATTTATATATTGTGTTCAAAACTTGAGAAATAACTGCAGGTTGAGGAGTTATCTTGAACTATTTAGGACGCAAAAAACAAGTTTTACTCAAAACTTAGGTTATTTCAAGTATATTTTTAAATTTTTAAATTAAATATTTGATATTGATAAATATTATATTGTGAATATACTTCAAATAAAATAGTAAAAAACATAGACAATATGAAGTATAATAGGAAAATTATTATTACCATTAATTTAATTTAATTAATTGTAATAAATGATGTATCGTTGTAATCTTTACAAACAAGTTACTTTGAAGAAAAAAAAAGCGATGCGCTGCTTGTCCAATGCAATGAATATGTAGTAAATGCAAAATCTTATTTCTATCTAACATCATTCAGTATAAACGTGAAATCAACTTATAATAATTCTATGTATTTATGACAGCTGGTTAGAAATTTTATATAAATGAATAAATAATAGTTTAATTTGAACAGTGGCAATTTATGTTTGATATTACTTCATTTAGTATATTAATCTCTTCTTTTGACCATTATATATCTGATACAAATAATAAATAAATAATTTGAGAAAAGTTAATTTTACAAAACTTTTGAAAGCTGTAATAAATCTTATTATAAATTACAAATCAGTGTTTTATTTACATATGAGTCTTTATTAATCAAATATTGAAATATTAAATTCAATATATAAGATAATGAATTATTATTTCAAAGTATAACAGTTTAATTTAATATTATAAATGTTTTATAACTAACTTAATGCAATCAAATATATAATAGTCTCTTGACAGTAGTAATATAAAAAAATGCTATATAGAAAATGGAATATTAGCCACCATTAATTGTTAATCAATTTGATTAAAATCTTAGAGTTATCGATGCAGCATCTCTCACGATTTTTTCAGTTATTCATCAAAAAAGTATTTCTTTGATTTTTTATCATTTTCTCAGTAATTCATCAGTAAAGCATCAAAATTTACAAAATTTTACTTTACTATTGAATTACAAACGAAACGGCATAGAAAAATAATGCTCCCTCATTTAGAACGTTTACTACTAAAAAAGTGGAGTTTTTTCTAAAGGCGCGTGAAAAAAATTTTTTTGTATACAAAAAGAGATCGACTCGTAAAGTGTATAATGTATATCACGCATGCTTCAAGTGTGTAGCATACAAATTTAGTGCCCTGTTTAGTGCAACGTTACAAACTCTGATGATTCTTTTATACTGATAGTTGCGTTCAAATCGAGGCCTCATTGTCACTAAATTTTGATTTATTAATTTACGTGGATTAATAACGCGTATACCGTTCAGAGGATGTTCGTTCATTGGCTTAGCATGCACAACTGCTGTCCGACATTTTCTGTTCTAATGCTGTGTCCTTGAGTACTACCTCTTGCACTACAGGTTGGAGGGATTACATTAAGGAAAACACAAAAAGTCAAAATAAAATATAAATTAAATAAAGATAAAAAGACAACGTGAATAAAGAAACAATTCAATTTTAGTTTTCATTAATTTCGTTAAAAGATTAAACTTATTATATGTATTTAGAAAAACTATAAAATACTTTATTTGATATTTAAGTTATTTTATTTTTTTTCAATTAACCATTATAATTAATAAATAATAAATTTACTTTTATAAAATTTAAGTTAAATATTTTAAATAATGATGTGTCTATTAACGAAACATTATGGAAACGGAAACTGAACATTTATGAAGATATACTTGTACGCACACTTATGCATATTAATTTTGATGTTATATTACTCACAATATTATATTTATTTTTAAATTTTATTTTATTGTATTACGTAGAAAGTAATAAACTAGTATATTAGATTGACAAATAAAAGTTTGTTCAATTTTTGTGACAGAGCTATATTTGGAAAATCATTTACTTTATTCAACTAAGAATAAATAAATGAAATGCGAATTCTAATAATTGTTCAAAATAACGTTGATTTTGAAAGAAGAGATTGTTTGAATCTAGGCTTCTACTTGAGATTTCAAAAGTTTGGTAAAAAGTTTATGAAGAATAAAATTTCATGTTTCTTAAGTAAATAATTAGGCATCACCTGACAAAAATTACATACTTTTGAAGTAAATGATTATGAAATATTAAAAATTTACAATAATTTAATACTATGGTCATTTATTGATCCAATATGTTAATTGAATCACTTTTTTGCCAAAATGCTTATAATTAAATTCATATTTTGAAACTGATGGAAAACATCGGGAAATATGTATTTTATGTATTAAATTAACTTTATTATATACCTGTCAAATAACTGAACAACTTATTTGCCAATTCAATAATAATATAGAAATATAGAATTATTTTGATTATATTGAATTAATTTAATGTCAAAAATAATTGTAACAAGAACTAAATTTATCAAAATGTAGTCAACATAAAATTTTTCAATAAAAAAAATTCAACAAAATATTAAAATTTAATTAACAAAAAGTAAAAAACTGGGTCAAGAAAATTAGCTGAAAACATGCAAATTTGTGAGTTAATTGTATCACAAAAAGGATACTGTCTTCTGGAGGTTTATTTTCAGTGGAGTCCATACCAGGTAAAGCAGCTGCAACTCTTCTGAATAACTGTAATGTGTCAAAATACAAAATAAATGTTGTATTTGATATTAAAAAATTATACATATATTGGGTATTAATATAAAATAATTAAAATTACTACTATCAACATAAAGTCAATGATAATATACCTGTTTTACATTATATCCAGCCTTAGCACTAGTTTCAATAAACATTACATTAAGTTCCTTAGCTTTCTTCTCTCCATCTTCTGTAGTAACTTGTCGTTTATCGCTTAAATCAGTTTTGTTGCCAACCAACATGATAATTACATCACTACCTCTTTCTGTTCTAACATCATCGATCCATTTAGACGTTTGGTGGAAAGAATTCGCATCTATCACACATTTCAATTAAATTAATAATGTTAATTAATTGAATCAGAATTTTTATCACTACTTATGTTTAAAACAATAAAGGTTAAAATAAAAATATGAAAAAGGAAATTTATAATAATATACATATCTAATTATAAATATAGTTTGAAAATAATTCTTATTACAAATACATGTTTATTTGAATGTGGAAACAACTATAATATACTATAACTATATAATATAATATATATATAATATAATATAATGTCAGGATAATATAAATTGCTTTAAAATATTTTTTCATGAATTTATTTAAGTAGACATTCCAAAAAGTAGTTTTTTTAGGAGTAATACTAAAATGATATGATATTAAAAAGTGTTAACTTACTAGTAATATCATAGACGACGACAGCTACAGTAGAATCCCTAATATAACTAGGAATCAAAGACCTGAATCTTTCTTGACCTGCAGTGTCCCATAATTGCAATCTAACAGTTCTGTCTTCAAGATACATAGTCTTGCTTAAAAAATCTATTCCTATCGTAGCCTATAATAAAGTTTTTATATTATTACTAAATAATGTGACTCATATTACAAACTCATCGTTACAAACAAGTGTTATATATATCATATATTATCATCTTTTTTTTTAATTAGATTAGTTTTATAACAATTAAGTTCATTAACTAACACCATTAATTAACCAACTTCCATTAACAAGTAATAACTCTATAAACATATTTATACTTAAATTTATTTAAACAAATATTTAGAATTCAAAATAAAGTATATGTTTTACAAATTGTATGTTTAACAGATTATACAAATAACTTTAATTTTCCTTCGAGGAAAATAATGCATTGTGAAACTTTAAAGACATCTTATATAAATATGCATTAAACATACTTTTTTTTTAAATTTATATTAAATTATTAGGAATAAAAAATAAAATATTAAATTAATATTAAATATGCGCTACACTTGCATTTTATACAAAATATCTAATTATTAACAAAGTAAAAATATTACTGTATAAGACTTTATCAAATAATAAATGGTATACCTGATAGGTGTTGTCAAAACTGTCATACATAAATCTTGTTATAAGGGATGTTTTCCCAACTGTAAATAAAAAATATCCTTGGTAATATGGTATATTTTACATTAATAAATAGAATGAACTATGTTTAAAAACAGAATGTTTACTTTATTATGCAATAAGCAATTTAACCATTTTAAATAAATTTCAAATTGAAAAATGTACATAAAAATATACATAAAACTAATAAATGTAAATAACAAATATTGAGTAAGCATAAAAATATTAATTACATTATTTTGATACTCGTTTAACTGTTACATAAGATTCTAATATTTAGAAGTAATAAACTTGAATAGATGAAAGAACATAATTTCGAGATAATTTCTCAATTTAAAAGAAAGTGTAATAATTTCAGATTATATATTTCATTAGGAAAGATTTGTGAATGATACCATATATGTACGTAAACAATGCATAATATAGTATAAAAATAAAATATACAAAAAAAATTGAGCAATCATATGAAAGCGATTTAATTTATGGACTTTAAATTGACATTAAAATTGTACTTTCCGGTGAATTTAATTCATTACTTTCTATATATAGTATACATTATTATAAGTCATAATTTTGATGATTTAATATTATTATAGTAAAGTATTTATACTTTTATTTTATTCTATGAATATTAAATAAAGTAACTAATATTTAATAATATATAACATGTTTACATTAGTACACAATTAAATAAAGATAAAAATGTATGTCACTGCTGTTTGACATCCTGTAAACATTGAACAGAGGTACTCATAATAATAAAACTAATTAGTTGAATAAATTTCAATTACGATCAAATATAATAATCTTTAATCAAATTATTTGAACAACTAATGTAGTTAAATATAAATAATATTTAGTTTATTAGTATGAATCATACATCTTGATCCATTTATCATTGACATCGCAAGAAGCGCCGACGCCGATACTAAGAATTGTCAGAAAATAAGTCAGTCTAGAGTAATAATATCGATTTATAACCTACAATGCTTTTTAATGCAAACGACCAAATATTTAATGACAATTTTTCATAAATAATAATACATTGACAGCGAAACGCCGACGTTTACACATCCTCTCATTTGGTAGTTGAAATGTACAAAAACGCTCACCACTTTGTTCACCGAGAAAGACAAGCTTGAACTTTCTCAACGGACCACCAAAATCACCAGACGATGACATTGTTACTTTGGTTCAATTGTAAATAACGGTATTCGTTCAATAACAATCACGCGGTGTGCACACAAGCGGTGAATCAAGACATGTATTTTCGCAAAAATATGCAAAACTTGACAGATCTGACAGCCACTCCTTCCTGCCTACTCAATCTACGATTCCCTAGTAGTCGCAGCCGCCACGTTTGACTGGGAAGTGACGTCACTGATTGGTTTATTAGAGAAAGGTTAAGTTTGTGTACTGTCTAAAGCTTAGTTCACAAACGTGGTATTTGTTTTAATTTGTTTTTATGCCTTTCTCTTATACATATTAATATACTTATTATACTATTTTTAGCATTGGTCAAACATAAATTCTTTAGTCCAAAATGAATTATGATTTATTTTATATGCAGAATAAATCAATACTTTGGTTGCGGATAAACTAAATAAGAAATTGTTTAGAACTGAAACAAAAATAAATCTAATTCACTGAAATATAGGGTGCTTCCGATAGGTCCGCGTGCATGCACGCGGACCTATCGGAAGCACCCATAATATAACTGGAATACGCACGCCATATACTGACCAATAAGTGGAAAACGATCAAAACCGGACTATGTCCAAGTGGAGAGTCTTTCTCTTTCTAGTTTTTTGCGCTTGCGCAGTGATGCCAGAATATAGTAATATTAAAAAGTTACTTTGTTTATATTGCAGCAGTGTTGGCGGTGAAATTGAATTATAATATTTTCTCATAAAGTTTCTGTTTGCTAATATTTACTAGATATGTGTTTAGTTATTTTAAAAATATTACATTGATATTTATAAATTGTGTTTAAACATTATAAAAATTATTAGTATTTATGTAACCGTTTATTATTAATTATAATAATTACTTTATTCTTGTAACATTTTTTCCCAGTTATAATAACAAATAAACAACATTTTATATATTACTTATCTGTTTTATTGTATTATAGATTTATCTTATTCCCATCGATTCATTTATTAATTTCAATAATTCATTTAACTATGAATAAAATATCAAGTAAACAAAATTAATTCATATAGTAGTAAGAAAAGTTGCTGAATTGACTGTACAACAAGGATAATATCTCCTCCATATTAATCTCTTTGTCTGGCCGTTTCTTTCACACGAATACAAATATATTAGTATATTTTAGCAGTTAAATTTCATGAATTAATATTTACATGAATGATAATAGGATTATATATTATTGATTGTTTATTTTTTAATCCATATAGAATTTATGAAAATAAATAGTAATCAAGATTAATCAAGTAAAAAAGTAATCAAGAAAATAAATTAACAAAGATAAAGTAAGAAAATAGACTTTATTTATGCACTACAAAGTATAACATTATTTATTTCATATAAACATGATTTCAAGATGTACTTTGTGAATCACTTTTTCCGGCAATATTTTGTTTATGGATTTTCTCATGTGTGAATAAATTGTAACGCTGTGCAAAAGATTTAAAGCATATCTGACAGGTATAAGGTTTTTCTCCAGTGTGAACCCTCATATGTCTCCACAAATGGGATGTGGACAATAAAGATAATTGACAAATCTATAAATATTATTATTTTAGATTGAGATGTAAGAATCCTTATGATACATAGATACTGATATAAAAAAAGATTAATTACAATAAATTTGACGAATTATCATAACAGCATTAAGGGAGGAACTCTAAGTGGGAAAAAGTTTTTTTATCTTAATATGTGCTTCATAATATGTCTTTAGAGGTATATTCAAGAAGAATATTCAAGAATATATCTCTAAAACATTAAATCAGTATTTGAGATTTTTTTAAAGATACAGCTCATAAAGTGTAAAAATATTTTTGCAAACTAAAAATATTAAACAGTAATCTATAATAATTTTAAACAATTTGACTCATTCAATTCTTTAGATAAAATTAACGAAGCATACTATACTTGTAATATTTTTAATCACAGTTCCTCTCCTAATTATAAGAAGTTTTCACTAAAAATGTAGTAGTATAAAATTTAAATTTGTATTATTGTATTATTTTTGTAATAAATAATTATTATTTGTTACTGTATTTTATTATATAATATTATTAAATTTGTTATAATACTTACATTACATTTGTAGTCTTTTTTATGTGTATGTGATAAAGTATGCATTTTATATGAAGTGTGATGTATAAATCTTTTTCCACATATTTCACATTTATAAGGTGTTTCACCTGTGTGGATTAGCATATGTCTCATTAATGTTCCTTTTTGTGTAAAACATTTATCACAAAAAGAACATTGAAAGGGATTGATTCCATTATGCATTCCTATGTGTATTTTCAATGCATGTTTATGTCTATATGAATGACCACATATTTCACACATAAAAGGTCTCAATTCCGAATGACATTTCACGTGATGTCGTAATTCAAATTTTGTCTCATATGTTTGCCTGCAAGAAGGACAAGCAAACTTCTGTTTTTCATTAAATTCAGATTCATGTACATTAGATTCTGAAGTTAAAAATTCAGTTCTTATGTCATCAATTATTTCTACATTTTCATCTGAAAAACAACAAAGTCAAGAAAAGTTATGAAAGAAAAAATATTAAATGTATTAATTATATAGTTTTTAGTTTTCTCAATACAAAGTTATTGTATATTCGAAAAGATGCTGTGTAAACACTGTGACTGATTAATAAAATATAAATGCAGTGTTAGTTGGTATTTAAAAATTGCTGTTTTTTTTCAATAACACTAATATATATTGGACAAAGGTTAATTTTAAGGTGTCTATATTTGCAAACCATCCTGTGGCATATAGCATTTGACGTGCCATGCCTCTTTTTATTCTATCCGCTCATAAACGATAAATAATAAATAATAAATAAAATAAACGATAAACAATAAATAAAATAACAAAATAATAATTCACCACAGAGTAGTATGTGAATATTAAAACATGGTATATATACCTCCTAACTTTTTTTACCTATTTATTTAGTTTGAATTGTTAAAAGGTCCATCAAAGAACAATAACATGTACAATTTTCTATAAAAATTTATAAGGAAAATATTATTACTTTACCTGTTTGCTTTGATGTGGATTTTTGTACTGAAATATTATTGTCAGATACTTGTGGTTTATGTTCTGTATTAAAAACAGTCAAAATTTTATTTGTTGATTTATTTGCATATAAAATTGATGAGTTATTAATAATATTTTTTATGGGTTGTAATGATACTACAACTTTTTTTCCTTTAACTTTACTTGATGATACAGGTTCTAATTGCTGCCAATTTGTGTTCATCTTCCCAATATTTGTAATGCAGGGATCAACATTTTTATTTAAATTACTACTATTAGTACATTCTGATGTAAATTTGCCAGCATTTTCAAAGTAACTTTTTAATGTATACTTTTCTGAAGAATTCTTCTTTTTCTTCGAAACATCTACAGAGATGGATTTTAAATTAAAATTAGAAAGTTTATCATTCCTCTCCTTTTGAATAATATTTTCAGATTCAGAATTTTGAGACAATTCAACATTTTCTGGTAAGATATATTTGCGTTCTTCTTCTCCATGACACACTTTACTAGAATTTAATTCGTAAATTTTTAAAATTTCACGTTCTGTATTTTTTGCAGTCCACTGAGCTTGTTCATAAAGCTTAAAAAGACTGTAACATTTCCCACAAATGCAGGAATCGTTATTAATAGGTAAATTAGAGCCAAGAAGATTGACAATAATTGAGACTAATTTTTGATCACTGTACTTCACAGATGTGTTGTTTATGTTAACACTAGTAGTTACATTAATGTTAGTATTGCAAACAAAACAACACTGATCCATTATGAACAAAAATTTCTGTTTTCTAATAAATCATTCACTGAATTCATCCTATTATACATTTTCTACAAATTCAATAAACTTTTAACCAAAACATAATACGCAATAGGTTAGGTTGCTTTCACTATGTGAGTTTTATTGTAATTAATTTTAAAGAATCTTTTAATATGAATAGCACGAATAAAATTTTTAGTATTTCATATTCACTATTGTATTATTCATTTTAAGAATATATAATAATAATGTGACAGTTCTAACGTGATCGGCAAGTGTTGTTTTCAATATTATGTTTACTTCACAATACTGGGTACTTCCGGAATGTCTCTTGAAATATTTTAGTTGCCAATAGTAATCAATAGTAACATATGGTGTGTTTTCACTATTAATTACTATTGGCATCTAAAATATTCCTATAAAAACTCTATTGCAATGCAAAATCTGCGCTGCAAGAGACATTCCGGAAGCATCCATTGGTTGCTTACGGGACAAGCTGGATTCATGCATCGGGTGCGTTCCTGAATGTACTGAAAGTACTGCCAGTACTAAAGTCTACAGCGATACTTTAAAGGCGTTCCAAAATAGATTTTAGTGCTGACAGTTACATGAATGTTAAACTGCAGTCAATCGTAGTGAAACAGGAACGTACGCAGTATACTGCAGTAAAGTGGAAAAATGTTTCTAACATTATAGTATACTTTTTTTACATGTGAAGCAGCTTTAAAATATACTGAAAATGCCTTAGCTCCCTGAGGTGAGGCACTTACAGTACTTTCAGCCATTTTATTTGTTGAAGAAAAA
>JABFPN010003152.1:0-19161 GCA_022817305.1 Leptoteleia sp. ZL-2020
CCCCCCGTAACCCGATCATTGTCCGTCGTGTCCGTCCTTGTTCCCGTGTTGTCCCCGTTCGATGAGGCCCGGCCCCGGGGTATGCTTGGCCCGCACCTCCGGCACCCTACAGGTGCAACCCGTCGATGGCATCCGCCGTGGATGCCAACCCGAATACCCGAGGGTCAAAAGACCCACCCGTAACCCGTTTCCCGTAGATTTAGATCCTCGGCCGCTGGTGGTCAAGCGGCCTGGCGCCCAACCTACCCGGGATGCCAGCGACCGGTGGTCCCCGCTACGCCCCTGCCGCCGGGTAGCGGCGGCCACCGTGTTACAAGGTAACGCTAACAAAAAGAATAGTAACATTTGTAAAATTAAGAAATATGTTATTTACATTTTCATACAGTACGCAGTCAGGAATTGTGTCAATAGAACATAATATGAATGAGTTCATCTTCTAATTCCCTATGATTAATCTAAAGCCTTCATGAAACCGTTGGGAAGTGTTTCATCATTACTTCGGTGTCGCGTGTCTCTTATTTATTGCATGCAGACGAGGGTTCGCTTTTAATGTTCCGGCAAAAAAGTGTGCCCAAATTGTGCCCGGATTTCCGGCGGCAGGATATTGGGAGCTGCGAGGTGAATCTGCCGACGAGAAAAACTCCAGGGGGAAAGAGGATAAAGTGGAGGCAAGAGAGCTTTTTTCAGCGCGAACGAAAACACGGGTTACGAATTGTCTTCGTATGGACACGCGATGAAGTTAAGGAACAGATATAGTGCGAAGAATAGCCCCAGCCTAGTCTGCGAGAGGAAAAATCACCGCTGAGTTTGCTCCCGCGGGATATTGTTCCTACTTTTTAGGAACGTCTATAATGCAATCCCATTTAAATCATCGAATCCACGTCAAATCGATCCACCCAACTGGACTTTTCGTATTCCAAGAAAGTCGGTTTCATCATCCCGTAACTTTGATCTTGAACATTCACGGAAAGTAATACCTCCAGACGGTTTTAAACACTGATTAGAGGAGATCTATATACCCGGGCGTTTGCAAATCTCTGCAATTTATCGTGAAACAATTTTCTAAGGGAAAAAAAATTGTGAAACGTTGCAAAGGGATCGGTAAGGGATGCCGGGAAATAACTTATACGGCAGTAAGCCGTACAAATCTTATAAATTAAATTACTTTTGATAAAGCACAAATAGTACAAATGGAAGGCAAACGTCGTCGCGTTTCTTTTTTCTTCTTTTTAATGTATAATTTGCGAAATGTTAAAGCGAGTTAAAGTTCAGGGCACGTTGCTGCGCGAAATTCACCGTAATTGTAATGTTAAAAAATTAGCATAATGCCTTCCTCAATAAACTCAACCGGATAATTGAAAACAAATACATCGGCTAATATTCTTTAGCCTCTTCGTTGGGGCTTCGCGCGGCAATTTTATTATTACATTTGAATAGCGCGCACGATGAATCTCTTGCACGCACTGTGCTATTAGCAAACACAAAAAATGACTAATCATACGTCTCTCCCGCAAACTGGTTTCATATTCATGAGGACAGCGCGACTGCGCGAATCGCGCACGCCTTCAAATGAAAATTTCCGTAACATCCGACAAATCAGTCCTCGTACTTTCATTATTACTTTTAATCCGAGATAAGCTTTTCAATTTTCCATGCGCCTTCGGACGCGCCAGCTCACTCGGATTCTCCCACTGGATGCACTATGCCCAGGACAAGGTAAACTCGGAATATTTGAAAGTTTAATCGTCCTTGGAGCGATAAAGATACGATCGTGGATAGAATGGCGTGTCTGCGCGATGGTATGTATTTTCGAAGACGTGCCTCGACTGCGACTTCCGCATTCTATTATTTTGATTCGCACCACTTTCTATTACCGATCAAGAGAGACCACCGTAGGAAGCCGAATCGATTCAATTACGGCTGCGATAGGTCGCGAGCATCGGTATGCTAACTCCGTCCGTTCGGTTTAACTGCAAAATTGAAGAGGGAGTTCTTTTACGGCCGGAAAGAATGCGACGGAGACATCCCGTGACTTTTTCCTCCTTTCATCTTTTTACCCCCACTGTTTGCCGCTATCATTACGGTGGAAACACACGTCACCGCGTCCATTGCCAGAGTCGACCTACGGGGCCAATTCTGCCCCAGTACTATTAGCCAGACTTTGGTAAAGAGATAGGGCCGGTACTGGTTTGAGCTTGGTTATCAACAAAAACAGAAGATAACCAGATGTAAGACATGCCAGGCAAAATATCAACGCTATAGTTGATCCAGACTTGAAGCAGTACTGGTGATTTAAAAAAATTGTTCAATGCAAGAGCAACGTTGGATGATTACTGGTAGGGTATAGCTATACAACTGGTACGTTTAGTTATAGGGTACTGGCCCAATGTTACCACTCTATTACTGGCACGATTCCGTCACTCTACTGGTAAACAAATTTACCAGTACTGGTAACTCTGGTAACAGTTCTGTACCAGTACTGGTAACTCTGGTAATAGTACTGTACCAGTACTGGGCCTGTAGAACATTTCCTACTGGGTAACTTATTTGCCGTGTACAGGTCGAAGGTTTTTTATTAGAAATGAAATTAATCGACGTGAAATAGCGTTTCATTTATAAATTCGAAGCTTTGATTTGATATTGAAATGATTCTTCGCGCGTAAAAGTGCCTGTGCGACACTCTTGAGAATTCTTTCCGCGGCGAACTGGCTTTGCATAAATTTTCGTTGGACAAAGAAAAGAGTTGACCTGTTTGTCAAACAGTAAGCGATAGCGCGCCTTGTCAAAAGAAACCGCAAGGAAGATATATGTACGTGCCGCATGCATAACATATAATGGGAGAGCGAGAATAAACTTTAAAGAGTTGCACTATGAAACCAGTTACGCTAACCGGCGACCGAGGCTTTCAAAATGAAAATGCGTACGCGTCCAAAGAAAAACTCGTGTCACTCTTAAGCCGAGCATTAATGAAGCAGTGAAAGTGATGATAATAAAAGTGAAACATCGCCGCGTCTACGCGGTCTATTCTTTAAAAACGCCAGTTCCTGAGAATGTCAAATTAATTCTAAATGAACTTTCCGTCGTGCAACAAGTGTGAAATTGTCTTTAATTGTAAAAAAAAAAAGATGTTGCGCTCTCTCAGAAGATTGTTAGAATCATTATGATGATCGTCGGAAGTCAGTTTAATTCCTAAAAGAACAATTCGAGCACTTTTGCGCGGGAAGACATTCGAGCAGGCTGCAATGCTAAACGAAGGAGGAAGGCAAACATAATCATTATTTGGCACGGCAGCACTCCCAGACTCGTGCCGCTAATTTCCCAATTAGTATGGAAGCGTTGCGTTAATATACAGAAGGGAGAGTAACTGTCCCGTTTTGGGGTGGTAGCGCTGCCAAACTGAGACTTCAATAGTCCCAACCAGAGATAAGAATTATCTTCCGGGAATTTAACACATTTCCAACCGATTATTGCTCCTCATAAGATACCAAATTTGCAACAAAATTGCTTGCTTTTATGTTCGAATTCAAATCAGTCTATGCGCATTTCTGACACACAAATTTGCATTATACGCGTCATTTATCTTTAAAGACAAAGTGTCAAATATTAAATTAGTGTTGAGGCAAGTTTCTCCGGATACTTTGCAAGAGTGCAACTGCGCTAAATAGGCCGGGTGTCTCCCGTTAAGTAGATAATGATACTGGATTATGAATGACGCGGCGCACGGGATACGTGTGCTTGTACATAAATTAATGAACTTATAACAGCGACAAGGTTAACGTCGACTAATTAATGCAAGCTCGTCACGATTCCGAGCCGCGGCGTAACGCCGGCAGATGCACGCGAGGACGATGCAAAGAGGCCGAACGTTTCGTAAATTAGATGACGCGCACACATCTCGAGAAACGGAAGGAGAAAAGGGGGGAGGGAGAAAGGACTTATCCAGATATAATTGCGCGCGCGACGCACCAATGCGACAAAGGTGCAAAAAAGAAAACTGTTGATAATTAATACTTCCAGGTGTTTTAATTAACGCGCGAGTCACGGCGGCGGCCGGGACGAAGCATTTGAAAATGGATTTCCACCGGGGGGAAACAAATGACACTCGTGGCGCCGCGCGCGACGACTTTTCAAATTAAACTGTTTCGAGCGCCTGTCGTTGGTTTATCGGCCTGGCGTTATTGTAGTGGCTTAATTTATCGGAACGACCGGCAATTAGAATGAACGTTCGGCGCGACCGGAAGTGGCAGCCTTATATCGGGCGACGTTGCGCCAAAGTGTAATCGGGGAGAAAAAAAAGTTGTTGACTCGAGAGTGCCGAGTTTCGCCCGTCGCCCGCAGTTTACGCGGCAACATCAAGGTGAGCCGGCGGCGGCGCACAACCCCGTTGCTTTCTCCTACGCCGGCGGATATTTTTGGATTCGATCTGGGTCGAGCGAATCTCGCCGGGCGACGTCTCGCGCCGCTCTGCCGATGCTCGTTTTAAAAGCGCCAAATGACACCCCGCCTCGAAACTTGAAAGCGAGATGCGCGTTATTTTCGTTTTATGACCTTTTGATCGCGCGAACGCCATTCGCAGCGGCAACGCGCACACACGCGGGAGGGGAGTAAAAACGTTCGCCGGAAGTCTTCCGCTCTCGACGCGGCGCTTTTAGCTCTCGCAAACTGCGGCAGCTAGAAATGCGGCTAATTAAATTTGACGTGGTACGGAGGAAACGAAACGAATGTCTCATGTTTTCCACTCGACCTGGCGTTTGATAGATTGTAAGCTGCTACTTCTTGTTTCTTTAAATGAAAGTCCGAGGTAGGGGCGTTCGCGTTTTCCGCGGGATGAAAAATTTTCACTCCCAATTTTGTTTGCCCAGCAAAGACCGAGCGTTATGAACAGTCCTGCTACGTTGGAAATTGCACCGCGGTGCGTTCGCGATGCGGAAAATCACGATCGCCAAGTTTCGTTAATTAGATAATCAAGCTGTTTGCCAATAAGCACTTGCGAGTTGGAAAATTGACGAAATGGTAATTGATATTCCGCGGGGTTTTACCGGCGCGCGCCAACGAGACTCGGCACCGCGCGACTTTCTTTTTAATTACTTTGTCGACGAACAATTGTTTATCAGCGCGTAATCGGAAATTCCGGAAACAAGCGCGACAAGGGGAACGCGAGCGGGGGCGCTAATGATCTTTGGGGCGGGGGAAGGGGTGGGGGGGCGCGACTTTTTCCGTTAATTATGTCTAAGACAAAGCTTTCCGCGTCCGTCGGCTGTATTATCCCGCTTCTTTTTCGCGAATGCTTCTTTAAATGCAATCTCGCTAATTGCGAAATATGCCAGCGACGCGCCGGTCGTTACTCGAAGAGTTACGGCGACTTTTCTTTTCGCGGTGCCTAATTTAACTTTTTTTTTTTTTTTTTTTGACGCGAGGAAATTAAAATAACGCCACCGGGCAAGTTAATTATCCAATCTTATTTGCGATTTGGGTCAAAGTGCGCGGCGTCGAAATCCCACGTTTCGTCCGCAAACATTCTTTAACAGCGGCGGAATTTCAACGGAATCGGTACGCCGGCGATGAATTCATTTCTTTCTCGGGTTGATCGTGTTCATTATGAAGCGGGGGGGAAACGCGGGCGGCGAATTGAAATTTACAGTCGCAATATTTCGGCCGGTTCGCCCTCCCTAATGATAGTTTAATTTGCGCAATTGACAATATATCTTGAGCTTCGTTTACTTTGTTTTAATATCGCCGGCGCGAATGGCCGCGCGCATTCTCCATCAAAAGCTTGGACGAGCCAAACGAGCGCGAATACGCGGGGCTGCAAAAGTGCAGCCGCTCGGGTTAATGCGTATTGCAAAATAGCGCGCGAGCGAGATGACGTGCAATGAATTACGCTCATTGTAACTTCGCCGTGTGGTTTACATTTGACCATCGTAACGGAATGCCGCGGCTACGTGCACCAACTCAAAAATATATGATCGGGCGTCGATCCATACTGACAACAATGTGCGTTAGTTTAACAAAAATCCGGCTTGAATTCAACGTTTCTGGTAATAATAACCAAGATTTTAGTTGAAATGACCAGTATTATAAGCAATCTAACTGTATTATTAATATAGGAAAGATATTTTCAGTTACTGCAGTAGGAAATATTCTACAAGCCAGTACTGGTACAGTAATTTTCATGATTACTTAATATTTTTAGTTTCATCGACAAATACGCCCATATCAGTTTATCCAATCGTTTATAAATCGTCCACTGCGCCAATATTTCCCTCCGATTGTTCTAAACAAGATAGAATATCTTTAAAACAACGTGCTGTTAGAACTAATATAACTTCCATCTGGTAAACGGGGAAGTTTATAGTTAATTTGGTAAAGATAACTATTATTTTATAGTTATCACGAGAACTGACTTGTACAAGCGAGGTCGTGTTTGCTAATTTTTTCCCTCCAATGCAGTCATAAGTGAAGCCAATCCCGCCATTTATTTGCATCGCACACAAATCACGTGAAAATTGTGCCTGGCGGTGTACGCGACGAAATGAGACAGCAATATCGCGCCGCATAAACTTCATATATCTGCGCTTCAGTTACAAATGTACCGCCGCTCGTTATCGGAGAGTCGAGTTAAGGAGCCTGAGACAACCGACGACACGACCGAAGTTAGACTACACTTCTGCAGATTTGTCAACAAGTTGGACTAGGAAAGTTTACGGAGAGACGCGAAGTCAATTAATTGAGTTTGTGACGTAAGCAATCCGTGGAATGACATGGACCTATGAAGTACACGTGTAATGCGCGGCACATTTGCCCAGACGAATTTCGCACCCGAGCAGAACGGTGACGGTTATTATGTAACGTTAAAGATTGTACATAACACGCGGTATCAGTCGAAAATTTGATAACTCCCCACACTAACGCGCAAAGATGAGCTCTTCGTAATTCTGTTATCTTCGTAGGTCACTGATATTATGCTTCGGCGAACAAATGTATGTTAGTTGGAGCAGCCTTCGCGAACTAAATAATGATGGATTCGTTCAAACTACGGAACGATTAATTTATTTGCGCGTACTGTTGGAATAAATGGTAGGAAATTGCTTGAAAATGTAATCATCAAGAATTTTCGATTGACTTGACTTTCGAGTGACTTTGACGTCGAAGACAAAGAACGTATTGGAAGGCCGAAGGTGTCAAATATTCTTCATACTGAAAGCAAGAAAAAGTTACACTTATATTACAAGTAACTCGATAAGAAATTTCACAGAAAGTCAATGGGAACGTCAATTTTTTATTATAAAATATAAAACCATGAACATCTTTTTAGCAATTGTTTTTGCAACGAATACGTCAATGTGAAGAAAAAAAATGTAAAAACATTTTGACGTAAAAACTATCTGTAATTATATTGGAATATTTGAACGTTACAGGCTTGCGAGCAACAATTTCATGTGTGCCATTTTTCGCTCAGAATTTCGCTCAGAGTTATTAAAAATTTATACTTTCAAATCGAAGAAATGAGTTTCCCCGTGTCGTTGTCGAGATGTGTGTTTAATGTACGTATCTCAAATATTCTTGCAACAGGGAAGATATTAAAGCTTCATACTAAAAAATATTCGCGATGCAAGAAACGAAAGAATGAATGTCGAAATGCGGAGAGAACAAAAGTCTTGTTATAACGCGCATCCACCTCGAAACAAAGAGTCGAGGGAAAAAAAAAGTTTTTTTGCCAAATGGAGTTAACGTTACGATAATGCCGGTTTTCTCTTTCAAATGATCCGGGATGCTTTCTCGTACATTATTGCAGATATTTTATTCGTGTCATTTGTCGTTAAATAAACCATGCCCTTCTCTTATTAAAGCGGATAATAACACGGCTATTATTACAATCTCCCCCGTTTTCAATTGTCATCAATTATTTTTACCTCTCGAATATTTATGCCCACCAATTAAAAGATACGTAAAAATACTTCTTTTTGCACCCAAAAATAATGTAATAAATAAATATTATATTATGCCCGTGTGCAAAAAAAATAAACGCATATATACTTATATATATATATTATTCTAATGGCAGTTTTGAGACCAAATCGCCATTTTATTGACTTGTTTACTGGCAGTTTTGAGGACATTTGGTAGTTTTAAGGACTGTCCCCAAAGTCACATTGTGAAACAATGGCAGTTTTGAGGACACTTCCTAAAATTACGTTCCTGGGGCCCGGCAAAGTTAGTTTCGTTATTTTTTTAAAAAATTTGTAAAAGTGAGTTTAGTTAGTTTTTAACAATTTATAACATAGTTTAAACACTCAATTTTAAATTTCCCTCCATAATTTGAAAATTTACCTCCAAAATTTGAAAATCCAACACATACCTAGTCTCCCAAATAGGGCGTGTCTCCAAAACCACCATTTGGCAAATTTATATATATATATATATGCATAGTAAAAATGTCTGACTCCCCGAAGTTTATATCGAAGCTTTAAAAAATCAATTTCAAGTATTATTATATTTCGCGCGCGACATTTTATTTTTCATACGATAACTGTATTACCGTTCATTTTTGTCCATGCACCTCGAAGGTATGTAATCTCGTTGTTATACATGAGAGTCGATTTTTCACTCGAGCTGTCGTATTCAATACAATTAAGATCATTATAATACTTGCGAAACAGTTCTACTGCCGCTTATGAAGTGCTTTATATGAATGAGTCATTTATTGTCGTATTATCAGTCACGGACAATCTCTGATGTTTCTTTAAAAATTAATCAACTTCCAGCAAATTTACACTTTTAACGCAAACCTTTATCGCTTAATGATAGCTTTAATATCTAAAAAATTCTTTTAGTTTCTTTAGGCAGTATAAAAAGTTATATAATTGTATATAATAATTTGTAACGATTTATTATATTATTTAAATAATAACGATATATCACGGATAGAATCTTATTATATTTAATATTTATCTCAAAAAGCTAATCTTACAATTATCTCGTATTAAAATATCAAATATAAATAAGCATAAATGATAATTAAATAAATTTATTACTATTAAATAAATTTTTAATGGTAGAATGTTTTGTTTAATTTAGAATTCAATGAAGAGTACAATGAAAATATTTCACAAATCAAGTAATGTTTTGAAACAATTATTATATCACGAACAATAGTTTGTGTTAATTGTATAATAATTTATATTTATAGCTATTCGATTTTAACGGGTAAAATTGCATTTCAATAACAAACATTTTAATTTACTTAAAATTGCCAGAAATAGGCACAAACATATCTAAAATTCAAGTCACTCGTAAACACAACGAGGTTATTCTCAATGTTTACTTCTAATTTCGGAAAATTATGTTTCTTACTTTTTTAAAATAAGAAATTGAATGCTCTGAAAGGATATTTAATTTGATTATATTCTTTAAATAATGAGCTTCTGTATAATAAGTGAAAAAAAAGCTGCATGGTTCACGGCAAAATAACATTGACTCAATACAAAAGGCAAATATGTTTAAGATCAACATGGTGTATTGCATTGACCTAACAGCGCACCTTCTTTTGTTTTACCGAAATTATATGACTGTTTTACCGACAGACGGTTTACTATATTCACAGCATAATTTATACTAGTTCACCATGCAGGATCAACAGCGTATGGCCAACATTGTCCAGCAACGTTGATTCTATCCTATTATTTTTTTCCCATGTATCATTTTTATAAAGAGTAATACACTTGATAGCCGTGTTATAATCCAGATTTTGTCATTATTTAAAATACGAGAAAATGTTATTTAAAGATGTTTATTATCTTATTTGATGAAATAAAATGACTTTCAATCAAACTAATTTAACAAATAAATATAACAGGTTAATATATAACTATTTCAACGACATGGTAGAACAAAGTATCAGCAGTTATGGATAATATAAAAAAAAGTTAACAGAAATTCTGCTCAGATAGGTTAAACGACACTTTTATACACGAGCATCGTTTAAACTTATGTGATAAAAGTAGCGTTAAAAATACCACATCATCAAAATTGGGTGAGATTAGAAAAGTTTTTAATGACAGTTTTAATGTTCATTATGTATTCGACCATAAATATTTTACAGATATGTACCGTCTTAAATTGTAATTGAATTTTAAATTAAAAAATAAAAACAACTTTTTTATCACCTATTAATACATAATATTATATCTGATTAATTTTCATACTGTTATGATTACGAATCTAAGTTTATTTACCAGTCTAATTTTATGATTATAGATAACTAATATATTAAACATTAACAAGTTGTCATTCGCAATTTAACGTGATTATAAAATATTTTTGCTAAATTATTTTATATTTCACTTCAATTAATACTGTTATAATATAAATTATTCTCACATTGTCAATTGTGTAATAAATAAAATATTTCAAGAATGTTTGTAACCTATGAAATATAAGAGAAAATTCAAACAATTCAGTTTATAACACGTTAAATAAATAAATCATCACTTTATTTTCAATTTTACACTGAGACAAAAGTAGTATTAAAATTTAATATGTTTCATGTTATTTCACTTATAATAAAAAATAATGTTAAAATGTTTTTTTTAATTTGATACCAAAATTATATTTGTTACTTCTGTTAAAAATATTATATTCATGCCAAGCTATTACTACTTTAATTATTACCACTACATTTTATTTGTTATAGAAAAGTAAAAATTGTAATTGGTCTGAAAGACCACTAAAATATAGTTGTCTAAATTTTTCTCTGTGTAATAACAAAAACAAATATCTTTCATCAACAGCTTCTCTATCAGGTGTTCTTATATAAGTTATGAAAAATCTACAAATGACGCAAGATGGTGTTAACTAAACTTGTTAGAACTTTTAGAATACAAAATATAGAACTGGAATTATAGTCTGATGTAAACTAAATATTTACAATTGCAATAATATGCTTTTTAACATAAACATTCGATATGTACGTTAATTAAATAATTTTTGTACGTATTATCTGTCACAAGATATAACTATTGCAAAAAACTTGCAAAACCTGCAGGATAACAGAAGGCAATTAATATTATTCTTTTATAAGTTATGAATATATTTTAATAAATTTTCATATGCACAAATAATGTTAGTTAGTATGGACAGACATATGATTAAATTAGTTTAAATTTTTATCGTTATTGATAAGATATAGATACATCCAAATTTCAAGAGATACTATTTCTTAGAATCCATTATAAATATTCACAAACATTGTTCTCTCAGTGCCGTACTTAAGAAAATTGCACGAAATTAAATTCATAGTAATTTCCCTAAATTATTCCTCACGGTGCAAAGCTTAGTCGGGAATCTTCCTCTTTAAATGCGAACAAACGTTTCTTGACCATATGTCGAAGTATCTATCGACGCATCAGTGTGAAAGTACACTGAGCGGGCGCGAAAAAAAGCCCGGTACCTGACGCGCATCTCCTCATCCGTATTTTAAAATGCGCCTTTACGATTACTTTAAAACGTTGACGTGGAAACGCATGAAATATTATTTCACAGTAGAATATCAGCGAAGGCGAAGCGAAAGATGCGGGGCGTGACATTGGCAAGGAAAAACAAAAATTGCCATACAATCAAATTAATCCCGTAATCCCGAAACGCATCCGAATAAAAACCATTTCTCCGCGACATATTCCGAACAAATTCAATTATAACTTCGCTGCAAACTGTCAGAAATCCAAATTGTGTCGGCGTAAAAGCCTCTTTCTCGGGGCCACCTGGTATCCCTAAATCCTCTTTTAACCCAAGTCATTAACTTTCATTGAAACTTTGGCATCGTAAATTCTATTCCATAAACTCTTCGCAACTTTGTCGCACGGGGAGCCCGGAATTTCAGCCCGATTAATCCTTAATCCTTAAAACCGTTGATTTCGTGTCGTTTCTATATCGTGTATCATTTTTTGTATCACGTTATGAACACTGACCTTGAGTCAAACTTGGTGCCGTCGACCAGCGTCCCGGTATAATGCATGGTCAGCTGATCTCCCTTTTTCGACCTTTGCTCGCATATTTCCGGCACGTAAAGTTTTTCCACTTTGAGCTGACTTTCGGCTAAGGCCGAGTCCAGAGTGAGGCACCACGTCACGAGGTACACGACACCGAGAAGGCAGCTTGTTGCGCGAACGGAACGAGAAGACGGCATCGTGCTCTGTGCGGTGGCGGAATGCCGGCGAACGACTGATGTCATGCACAGTGCGTCGGCCCTCGCAGAGCCGAGGAGAGAACGTCCGCAATCGGAGGAGGACGGTCAAACGGTACGCCACATTGCGCCGTCTCATTGGCCCCGTGGAATATGTAGGTCTCTCCGATTGCCTTTCCCCTCTCCTTTTCTGTTCTTCGGATTATTCCGTCTTTCCTCTCGATACAGTTACTGCCGCTACTTGACATGACTCCTAGGACCCTCCTAAAGATTTTACTTTACGTCCACATCAACATGAAATTAATCATCCCCTTTGACTTCAACCCCTCCGGATAACATCTATGAACAGAAATGTGTACGCACAAATGTTGTATAGGATACTTTTACACGTATACAATTAAAATTAAATTCAATAACAATATTAACGTAAACATGCCAGGAAAAATTATAACGCGTTAGGAGATGGTTGTTATTGTTTACTTTTTTTTGAAAGTGTGATGTTTTTTTAACATTTGTCTTTCAAAACAAAACAGAAGTTTTTTTTGCTTTTCAAAACAAAACAAAGATTGATGCACATTTAAAATATTGTTATGAACATTTAATATAAATACTAAATCCGGAAAATATTATTTTTACTAAAATGTTCAGCAAAAATTATATGTGTAAAATGTCTCATTAATATTGATCATTTTTCTTTGATTAGTCCCGCAAAACTTCAGAGAATGGAAAACGGGATTTATTCCACAATGATTTTAATAATAATAAATGTAATAAGCAACGGAACTTTTTCCACGATTAATTCGGTAAAAAACAACGTTATGTGTGAAAAAGTAATTGTAAGAAAACAATTTTCTTTTTTTTATTCGTATAGTTAGATCGATTGTTACAACAATAACAATAACAAGCTATAGTTTATGTAAACATCTTAACGGATTTTATGAGGATTTTTATTTTATTTTATCATTGTATAACAAATTTTTTTACTTACGTTTTAATAATTGATTATATTATATAGAAACTATGTATATACTTAATAATATCACTTATAAAATTCGTAATCAATAAGAATCAAACACCACATCTACCGCTATTGCCAGAATTATTTATTTGTATTACATAACAAAATAATATAAGGAAATAAAATAAACTGTAAGATAAAGCGTTTCTTCCACAATATATACAGCAAAAATAAAAATTATTATTTCCAAGAACAAACGTTTCAAAAGTAAGCACACTAAAAATAAAAATAATTATTTGGCTGTTTATTTGTTGGCGTTTTCTGAGAAAAACCGCGAAGTATTTGCCCAGTTTATTTACATTTGCTTACCCTCACCAGTGTGGAGATTTTTAGGCCGGGGCTCGCACTTGAAGTTGGTAACAAAGCGTTCAAAAAACGACTTCGGTTCTCAATTATAAAATACTTCCTCTGTCGTTTTCATTATTATACTAATGCGAGTGACAGAGAAAGTATTGCGTGAGAGAGAACCGGAGTAGTTTTTTGAACACTGTTACCAACTTCAAGTGCGAGCCCCGGCCTAAAAATCTCCACACTGACCCTCACTCGAGCTCGGGCCGTCTCCCACCCACCCTGGTCAGTTCCAATCGCGAGCTCAGCTCACTTCCCACCTATCGTAGTTAGTCCGAATCGCGAGCTCGGCTCTGTTCGCACCCCATCTAGCACAATCCGAATAGCGAATTCTGCATGATCGATTGCGTCAGTGATCCTAGATCATCATCATGGGTTTTTTCGGCCGATATCACGTGACGAGATTAAATATCAGTGACGCCACCTATACTTTGAATACTACCTTATCAAGGGAGTGGGTAATGTAGGTTTATTGCTGTTTTGCTTTTTCGAAGAGGTTATTTATTTGATTTAATATAAATAATATCAAAATGCCTCTCCATAAAAAGAAAACTAAAAGTAGTCTGGGATCTCTGGGTACAATACTGTTACTTTAAAACCATTTACGCAAATGAAGATTTGATATGGTATCTGCCATTTTTAATAAAAAAAGGTGAAAATTATTGTACAAAAAATGTTTTATATATGTATATATGTAATCGTAAAGAAATTCTACCATAAGTACACTTTTTGTCAGCAAGTTATTAATAATATAGCAAGTTTTAATATATAACTTTCCTCAGTATACAAATATTGTACAATAGAAAAATTACAAAATTAAAATTCATAGAAATTTATATAGTCTTGTAGTGGAATTAGAATTTTATAAGAGCATATTTCCTGTCAACTGTAAATTCTGAATGAATGAAATAAATCTTTAGATAACCGTAATTTCATAAAACAATAACTTTATATTAAATAGACTTGAAATTCTTCAACATCATGCCGCTTCGAATGCTGGCATTAAAATGTTACAACGTAATTTTTGAAATTGAAGTAAAGTACTTTTTTATGAAATGAATTATAATTAGCAAATAAAAATTTAATTTTATATCTTTTAGTACTTTACACATAAAAGATACACTTAAAATTAAAATCTTATTTAACCGTTTATACAGTATCACAGAGGTAATATAATATCAAATTTAACGCACATATATAATGTAAATGTACATTTATATATACATTGAACAAAATTATAAACTAATTCACAGATAGGTGTACACTTATAATATGATGTTAACAATTATAGTAAATTATATTATAAATACAACAATATGATCTATATTATTATATTAAAACAATAAGAAATAATGTTTTTTTAATATTGTAGGCCATAAGGTTTTCAAATTATAGTTTTCCTCACACAAGTTAACTATAAAGATATAATTTTCCAAAATTCTTCGATGATTAAATCGAAAATCGAAATCTATATTGTACAAAATTGTATAAAAAGTCTACCTATTGATCTTTTCATGTATACGGGCAAAATTCGATAAATTTTCTTCAAACTATAGACTATTATAATTGAATCAGAGTGCATATTCCAGAAAGGCTCTTCCAAGTACATTTGTTGTACGTACACGTTATTCTCTTGAGTATATGGCTATAATATGTCTATTCATTGAAACTCATTTAGATATGCGTTGAATGCACCTTGTGCCTTATTGTAAACTGGTCTTTAAAATTTATATTTAAATGACACAAATTTGAAGATATGCATAAATATTACTTTTGTATTAACGTAAATTAACATACTTTTATTTATTTACAGAAACATATTTTTGGTGAATGATGCATAAAATTTAGACAATTATTCGTGTTCTTTTTTTGAAAGAAGGAAACTGGAATATATTATGCACACATTACTTACATTATTCTGTTTAAGTAGTCATAAAATTATAAATTCGATCACGTGAAATATTGATGTAACTTATTTCAATCATTAAAATCAACGTAACATCACGTAACAAATTAGTCTAAAATTAGGAGTAGTATCATTTCATATGTTTTATGATATGTTTTTGTGCATTACCTTTAGAATTACTTTAAATTTATTTATAAATAGAAACAAATACCAGATTTTAATAAAAAGTTTAATATTTTGTCATTTTACTTGCAGAATATTACTATATTATAAATGAAATCATTAAAATTAGTTAATTTTGTACAATTTGATATTCTGTTTATGAACTTTTAGTAAACTGTTTTGTAACTGGTTTATGAGCTACATTGAATATCGTATATAATGGGCAAAACAGAATAAAATGTTTGACACAAATTAGAAATTAATTTATTAAAACTTGAAATGCGCTAGTTTTTAGATAATTATATTTCTGTCTCCGTGTATTTATATACATAAACATCATTTCAATAAAACTTTGAACAATTTAAGAATTGTTTTAAAAAAGGTTTGCTCCAATTTGGTAAACAAGTAAAAACTTATTAAATTGTTTTCTTGATTTCACAGCAAGTTATTATATAAAATATGTTAGTTTTTATCTTGGAAACTTCAAAGTTTGCTTAATGTTAACTTTATTTTCAAGATATAGAACAATAAATTATATAATTAATTAAAAGATAGGCTCGTTTTGAATAAATAAAAAAATTTATCAGATGGGATCAATCTTATTTTAAAGATATCGCGTAAGTGAAGTACACATTCGTTTCTTTCGACCGTGTCTGTCTTTCTCTTACAAAGTTAACTGCGTTTCGACGCTGATGTCAACTTACTCTTCAGTCGTGAGCCATCTTCGATTCTGTGTTGTTATAAACGTACAATAAATACGGAAACGGATTACGAATAAACTACGTATTCTTTACGTGAAAAATAATGCAAGATTATTTTTAGACGACGATATTTAGATCGTGGTACTATATATAACGAAGTTCATAGTGAAGGGATTAAAACGGTATTATTCAAATAGCGACGTTTCATTTAAAATAGCGACAAACTTTCAGTTTAGCGAATAGCTACGTTACTTCATAAATGTAAGTTTTACAAAAATGTAAGCTTTACATTAAATAAATACATTTTAACTATACACTTTTCAACATTGGTTTATCTGCGTAATTATTTACAACTTTGCTATTTGTTTCGTCACCAATGAATATTTTAAGATAAAATAAAAAGTATCGTAAGATTTTCCAGTGACATTAAAACAATCATAATGTACTTTTTTGTTCTGAGATTATCTTTCAAAACATGTATTTTAACATAATTCCTGAAAAACAGGAAAAAAATGTTTCTTGAGTGAATTAAAAGATTTCGTTCAAATGTTATTTATTAAGTATTATTAATAATTTGGTGCAAACAATCGAAATTAATAATCAAGGAAATTAAGTTAGACTTATACGTGTTCTAGTTGAAAAACTGATTATAATGGGGTATAACAGCGTTTTTAAATTGTTATTCAATTATCAAATTCCACAAAAATGTAATGTAGTGCAAGTAAAAATATTATTCATACGAATATAGTACGCAGGTTTTGCTGAATCGCCACATTTTTGTAGAATTTTTCTCGTTATGTTTGTTCAACTTTAAATATCAGCAATAACAGTGTATTATTATTGATGTTAAAATAGCCATAAATTTATTTAAATTAATCATTATTACAGTTTTTAAACAGACCTACTTCTTTATGTTCATTTATACATTTAATTTTTGTTTGTTTAAAAGAAAAATATGATTAACATTTATCAACGACATCAGATTAAGAAATGATACAACACAAATTCAATTTCATTATAATTCGGATTCCAAAGTTACTACGAACGCTGATAAAGCATTATCATTATTCTAATACGTATATTATATTTTTTAAAGTTGTTTTATCTTTTTTCTTTATTATTATTATTTGAACAAATTGTACAAATTTCATTGTGTGTCACTTTGTTTCTAATACTATTTTTTTATATTGTCATTGATTAATTGTGCAATTTATTTATGCTAATAAGGTCAACTATTACTTGCAAGCACCGACTAAATATAAAATGAATCGACCTATCTTTGGATTCATTTTATTATTTTTAAATACACTCGACTCTCGCTGTACAGTGGAGCCTGAGCCTCTCATTTTTATTTAAATAATCATTTAAAACCGTCTAAATATAACTGTAATGAGTTATGAGTACATTATAAAAAATGATTTGAATAATTATTGCTAATAAAAAATATACAATATTTAAAAGCGAAAAATTTTCAAATTAGCGATAAGATTTCTATAACCAATTAATAATATTAAATTGTGATTTAAGTTTATTTGAAACATTTTTATATAAAATGATTTAACTGAAAATATGATCGTTTGATGTTGATGTTGGTGGTATTCTAATTAGACTCCGAGAATGGCATTCTGTACTTAGTTGTGTATATATCTGCACGAGGAACTTGGGCTTACCAATTGTTTCCTTAATTTAGCAACCCTGCCAAAATCAGTTCACCTATCTCCAGTGTTCTAACTATAGTTCAAGATTGCATATCCATTAGGATTGTATTTTAACTATTCGATGGAAATTAATGGACTTAAACAGGGTTTCAAATTGTTGTGAATCTACAGAACTGTAATACAAACACATCTTATTTAAAACTTTATAATTATACTTAAAGTTTAAAGGAAGGTAACGACATATGAGTAAATTAATAACAAAATTGTTCCATTTGCTGTTAAAATAAACGGTTATACTTTAGAAAAAATTATTATTTTTTCCAGATATAAATGTTCAATAATCTTTAGAATAATTTTATACTTTGTATAAGACTAATACATTTTTCTCGTGAAATATTCGTTCTTTATATTTGAAAATATTTTTTTCATGAATTTATTGTAAGATAAGAAAATATTTGGTAATACTATGATTGTATCAGTGTGTTTGAGTTAATCTCGCACTAAAAAAAGATGTAAAAATATAGTATCGCACTAATCGCTGTAAAAATGTCAGCGATTACTATCGGAATTTGAAATATTGTTTTGGAAAAACACAGTTCTATGTGTGAATTCAAACGCATTGAACAAAATACTGAGGCTGGTTTCCGGTTTAATAGCATTCTTTCTCTCATTGTATTATGTGAACTCACACATACAACTGAAGTTTCCCAAAGCAGCGCGTAAAATTCCAGTAATCGATGGCATTTTTACAAAGTTTAAAATTGGAATTTTACTGCACCTTTTTTTTCAATTTACAGTTGGTTGAAATTAAAACAAGCAACGGCTTTGGAAATCGTCTTGCAGACCGAAATTTCTCCATTTATTCAACGCAAAAGCATGATGCGAATTTTAATCAAATTACACGAGTATTAGCCATGTTGTTATATGACATTTTATTTTATTTAAGTGTATCTACAACATTTATCAATTCAACATTTGCCGATAATTATCAAAATAGATATTGATTTTAATAAAAATACTTAAAATAAATAAATAATACTAAATTTCCGGATTTATATACATACAGTGGACTCCCTCTTAACCGGCTCCGCTTTAACCGTTCTCCGGATTAACCGGCCAAATTTCTAATCGCAGTTAATCGAAGTACTAATCGGAGTTAGGGCTTGCAGACACTTGCGTGCAATGTT
>JABFPN010003153.1:0-19159 GCA_022817305.1 Leptoteleia sp. ZL-2020
TTATTCTTAATATAAATATATGCTTTGTAAGAATAATGTATTCTTATTATAAATAGAATTTAGTTTTGTCCATATATTGAATGGAATCCCTATTTAATATAAGAAGATTCTATTACTCTTAAATAGATAGTTTTGTGAGTGTATATTAAATTACCCTTTCTATTGGCCAGTTTTTTATGGAATCTTAGAAATCAATTACTTAGAGCTTTTCATCTTAATATATCAGTAATTAATTTACTGAAGGTCACGATTTTCAAATTAATGCAAACAAATGAACCGCAAACGCCTTTACGTACACAAAAACTTTAAATAGTTAATCCGTCTTGGCACGTACAATTCTCGTTACCAAATTGAAGTGTTGCATTTTCGCGACTGCAACGAAAGAACTGGCAAGAGCGCATTATGCGGAGAAGAGTGTGGATTTCTTAAAACACTTTTGCCCCTTACTTTATTTCTTTATTCTTTTATACGCTGTACCGAAAGAAAAGCTTGATACTGAATAAATATTGTATGAAATTTCCAAGTGAAATGACATCATATCCAGTTACATTACTGACTCGAACGAAAAAAAAAAATGTAACAAAAAAATTAAGACTTTCAACGATACATGTATATGTATGTATATATATATAAAAGATGTGCCCTTGGCAACGGCCAATTCAATTAAGATCGTTTATTAAAATGAAAATAAGGAGGAATGTCAATAAGGAACATAAAAGGAGGAAAGAAAAGGACGGGATGAGGGGTCGAGGGAAAAAGTACCTCGAAGAAGTTTCGCAAAATTGTTTTTATAAGGGAATAAATATGTCATTCGAAACGAGAGGGCGACCCTCGGAAATTGCGGCGTAAAAGAAAGGCTTCTTTTAAAACTTGCGCGAAATTAGATTTTAAATTCCATCGGTCTGTTCGGCGCGTAACCACCGCAGCGATGACGTCCTCCTAAATTGCGGGGAAAATAGAAATGCGCGGAGGGAGAGGGTCGCGGGGAATAAGGGAAGGGGAAGGGGGGAAAGTGAAACCGGGGGCGTTTTAACCAGATGCAATTCTCTCAAGAGTTATGTCCGGGTGAGGGTGGTTTGGGGAAGCGGGTTGATCGGCAAAAATACAGGAGAATGGTAATGAAAGGAACCGTTGAAAAGTGGCGCGAAAAATGTCGGCTGATAAAGCGCGCGATCCGGTCGGATTTTCGTCTAGCTTTGCGCGAACTTAATTCGCTTAGGCGCGCATGTCCCGCGCGTCGAATTTATTCTTTTCATATTTTCGCATACGAAACCGGCGCGCGCGCGGTTTTCGCCGGGAACAAAAGGACAATTTGATTTGCGGCCCGCGCTCGCCCGGGCAATTGGATTCGCGCGCGAAAAAGCGTGATTTGATTTTCAGGAGATTTGCGTTTCGTGCGTTGTTTTGTCCGGCGAATTGATCCGCGCAAAGTGCCGAATGGCAGCTTGTCAATGAAAAATAATCAATAAAGGGAGGGTAAGAGTGAAAGCTTTCTCGCATGGGAAGCCGATCAACGAAAAGTGAACGATGACGAATAATCAATTCTGTTATATGAGTGCTCGGTTATAAATAATTAATGAGCAGGGGGAGGTATCGAGTGGAAAGTAAATAGGAAAAAGTTACGGATTTTATTTCGAGACGTTCAAAAGTATAAGGATGAAAGTAATTTGACGTTCGTTTGGGATAGTCTTTTGTGTATTCATTATGTTCATTAATGAGTGACATTTCATCTTAAATGTATAGCATATATTAGGACCCCTATCTTTATTGTAAATATTATAATTTCATTGACAATTTCGAGACATTTTATCAAAATTTCTTCGACGTATTCAGTTTTTTTAAAAAAAAATAGCAGAATATTTTCGCAAAAAACGTGTAATAGTTAAATAAACAACAAGACAGTCGTTTTTCGAAATTTATGCGCCAGACGATGGATCACGTGCATGTGATATATATAGCAGTTTACTGATATCGGCGTTTGCATGAATTTGAGTGATAAATATGATTCAGATTCGCAAATTGACAGCCCTGCACTCTATTGATAGAGTATTTAGAATATTAAATAATCGTTCTTGCAATGGTCCTCCTTTTTGACCATTGTAAATTGGCCTCTTTTGGCCAATTTTAGATCAATCATCGGATTTTCATTAGTACAAGCTTGGGCCAAATATGATATAATTATCAGTTAAAGTTTGATATAAGTTTGGACCAAATTCGTTACCAAGGCAGTTCGAAATTTGTTCCAAGTTTAGGTCAAACTTGCTACCAAGTTGAATCGCTAAATCTGCTATCAAAATTAAGTCAAGCTTATCACAATATTACCCTATCTTTGCTAAACTTGCTAAAAGCTTAAACAATTTACATATATTTCTGAGTAAGGTTGCCATTATTCTGTACTCAAAGCGAAACATTTATTTAACATTTTCCTTCTGAATGTCTGCAAATGAATTACTTTTTACGTCCTAGTTATAAAAACCGAACAAATAAATAATCATTATGTTTTACATTTCAATGTATAATCGAATTGACTTTTCATTAATAAACTGAATTGTACTACAGTACAAATTGTTTGGAATAAAAATGTTACTCGTGAAAAATAAGCAGCGTCGCGCGATGAAATATTCTGCAAAAGTATGTAAATTTATATTGAAGTTTAAAACATTAAAATCCTCCGCAAATTTTATCACAATTATTATGGTCGTATGCGGCGTACGCGAATATATACGTATGAAACAATACCCGTATTTACGCGCGTGTATACGAAAATGCAGAGCATAAAATCGATGCATCGGTGCAATCTCGAATTTCCACCAATTCATCCCCCCCAATGTTTGACTGTCACGATTCCCACATGTATGACGTATGAATGATCCGTTATGTGCATTAGGGAAGAACGATGCGAACATTGTTCCAAACGATTATTATATTGTTACACGTGAGTTGAGTAAAACGGTCGCCTGTTAGTTTGGTCCGATCCGAGCTTTCGTAGGCGTTGCAAAATGGTCCCGAGCTTTGGTTACAACATTTTTGTTTTAACACTTTCGGTATTATTGCATTGAAAATTTACGCGCTTAAAGATTCTAAGCATCAAAAAAAAAATAAATAAAAAAAAACATAAAAAAATGAAATAAAAAATACTGCAAAGTTTTTAGGGATTCGTAGAATGAATTGGCGAAGTAAAAAATAAATTTTTATTTATGATCACATAAAATGTAAGTCAATGTTAAATGATTTAGGAGGGCATAAAATTATCTATAAAGAAAAAGAGGGATTTTGCCCAAGGCGTAATATCTAAATCTACGTAGTCCTCTTTTTTTTTTTTTTAGTTTTTTAACAGAGAAAATTTACTTTTACACCATGAAAATATTCAGTGCACATTCGGCCTTAAAAAGAAACTTGTCTGTCAATTCAATTATTTATATAATCAATTACTAATTTGAAGTATATTAATAATGACAGAGAAATTATAATTAAGCTTGAACCATGTTTGTAATTAGCCTCTTTTACTATATTTTTTTACCCGGATCTTATATTATTAAATATGATTTTTTAAAGCTTTAATTCCCACACCTTTCTACCTGTAAATAGTCCAATATTTTTATGCAAACAATTTCGGGCAAATATCTAACGCTGAAGCGTAAGTTGCCTCGCAGAAATAATGCAATTTTGCTAAAATCCGAACAATTTGCATAATGGATAAAATTTACAAGTAAATAGATTTTTGAGGAGTTGCAGTTTGAAAAATTTTATAGCGCGGGTGAAGGAAGCTGCTGTAACGTAGGATTATTAAAGAACTAAACAGAGAATTTTCATGCGTCGGTCTGAGCCGGCCGCGCACAGGTAAGCTCTTTGTCACCGTAGCGACGGCACCGATGGCACCCTTGAGAATGGCGTCGTAAATCGTGGTCGCACGAGAGCTCGCGCCGTGAGCGTGCGTGGCTTCGAGGGCCATTATTCGTCGTCGACTGGCAATTCATAATCCATTGACTTTTACATCTATTCGTGTGTGCGTACGTGTGCTCGTGGCCTGCTTCATTTTAAATTGAACAAATCATTGCAGCGACGTATTTTATTGAATTTTCACGCCCTAATATTTCTCGCGGCAGCGCAAACAAAATTGTCACATAAAACATAGCTCATTTCTTGGCAACTTTCGGAAAGCTCAAGTCGCGGTGTTTTTATACCGTCTCCCTTTCGAACTGTCGGGTTATTTGCGAAAAAAAAAATGTTGGAAGCGCGTTTTAATTCCGGTGAAATTGTAACGCGACGAGAAATAGTTTTAAAACAACGTTATGTCGGAAACATTAAATGTTAAGAATATAGGAATTTTAGAGGTAAAGCGATGTAATGTGTTGGTGAAGTATTTCATTGTAGAATTTAAGGTGTGCATGGATGCAAGTAAAATTTATTTAAGAAATTTTAATATCAGTTACCGGGAGAGAATCTGAAGCTTACTGAAAATATCAAAGAAATTTTGGAAAAACATTTTCTTTTTCAAAATGACAGTCCAATTGAGCGTTGACGAATAAAAAAAGTCGTTTGTGGAACTTTTACGAATTTATAATTCCCATTATTAACAAAATTATACCAATAATCCAACTCTCAAGGTAAAACAACAAACATTGCCTAGGAACCAATGCACATCTCTCCATAAAACACGAAAATAATATTTCATCCGATCCCTCCCCCTTCGCCAATAACTCAACAAAACTACTTTTTCACAACAATCGTGTGAAATCAACGAAACGTCATTCATATTTCAAGCTTTGTCAATCAATGAGCGCATTGGGGGCAGAAAATTTATCCGGTAACAGGTACGCGTACATTTTACGAGTACATCATTCTTTTTTTTTTCTGCCCTTCTTGCCTTTTTTTCGCGATCCGCAAAAGTATCGGACCTTTTGGAACGGGGGTGCTTAAAAATCGTTTCGCCGAAATCGTAAATGAAAATTCACGAGCGGGAATAAAAGCGGTGCGCGCGCGATACAATATTCAGCGCTCGCAATTGTTCCCTCAAATTTCGCCCGAGGCCCATAACAAATTTATCGCGCTGCGAGTAAATAAAATTTATTGCGGATAACTCGATCGGCCGCGTCATTCCCTTGTCTCATCCGTTTCACGGTATTTTCTTATTACAGTTTAAACGAGCTCGTTGCCCCTTTTAAACGCCGAGATCGGCCAAAAAGCGCGCGCCCGCTTTTGAGCCCGCGAGGGGTCAGGCCTTTCCTCTAATCCGTGGCCTAAGAGAGGCGGCGGTGTACGTATTACACGAGTGCGCGCGCTTATAATATCCGCAACAGATTTTATCTTTCGTTTCGGCTCTCGGCGGATTTAGTCGCGCGAGCCCGCATTTACATGCGTTTTCAATATCCCCGGATCGTAAATTTTATTTTACCATAAACGTCGCCGTTCCAAATTTCTTGTTAACTTGGATGAAATTCAGATTAATTCGTACGTGGGTAGAACAAGAACGGATATACATATATTTGTCTTTTTTTTTTCTTTTCCTTTTTCCCGCGAAATCATTCAATTACAACCAGAAAAGAGAATGATAATATTTTACTGTATATATAGTCGTTTTTTATTCGTGGTAACTATAAAATTTTAATTCTGCACCAAGAATATATAGATACACGTTATAGTTCTTCTAGTTTACATGTTTAGTGCGTGGAAATTATTTTATTTATTTAGTTTTTATTTCAACTTGATATTCTTTATATCATCTTTTTATATAAATATAAAAAGCATATTAGGGATTTTGTATGTATTTTAATTTGTTCGGTATTCTGATATGCAGTACTCTCTTGCACGTTTGGTTACTTATTTTTTATTTAATATAATCAATATTTTGGTTGTTTTTTTTTTTTTAGCCTACCACCAAAGTAACCTATTTTTTCTCAGTGCAAAATGAATAGCGTTGTAGATTGATGCGCAGTTACTTGTGTTTTATTAAATTCTCGAATTTTTCACATGTCGGATTTTATGGTCGCGACGATGTGGAAATATCATAGCCTTTCATTTTTATTACTTTTTCATACCAAAGACGAGGCGTGCATTTTTGCATTCCCGTCAACGAGAACAAAGACAGAGCGGGGTTTGTAATTAAAAATTTCGTGATTACGTCTAAGTTGATAACCGATGCGATCGGTGTTAATTAAAATATTTTCCGAATATAGAAAATAAATGGTGAAAAATGGTCTGCGATAGAACCGCAATAAGATGTGATCGATTAGCCGGGGAAAGTATAAATTAAATATATGATGGATTATCGATGTGGTATGATGCGAGAGGGATAATTGATTGGATAGTGTAAACAATAAATGTCAATAAAAATAATAATAAAAGTACCTTGATAATGATGGAAATTGCGCAATTTGAAGGGTGCAATTTTTAATCAGGAAACTGATATGGAACGTTATCAGAAATTAATGAAAAGAAATTCAGGAAAGGAAATGGAATATTATAAATGACAAAATAATATGGAAATAATTATTAAAAATAAATAATTTCCTGTATCAGAAACTTTCAAGATATTTCTAATAACACTGTAGTATTTTTTTTTCTCTTTCTTTTACTATTAATTATATTTGCAAATAATTTTATTTGTACCTTAGACTTTTCCTGGACGTGGAATAATAATTAAAAAAAATTAATAAAAGTACAAATGTTATCAGAAATAAATAAAGTCAAAGAAATTGAAATTAAATTTGTTATTAGAACAAAACTTGGTAATATATATTCAATTGTTGTAATAAAAAAAGTTGATATTGTTGCAATAAAAAAAGTTGATATTGTTGCTACTTTGGATATAATTGTCCGAATACTGCAACTAAAATACTTTTGCAAATAAAAACTGTAGTTTCGATTTTATCTGCGTCAGATAAAGTTATAAATAAGTTACTTTTTCGATACAGCATAAAGAACATTCTACGATCACTTTAAAAGTGAGGGAATAATTTAGTTCATTTATACAGAAATAAATGCAAACAAATTTTAATCAACATTTTACGTTATTTTAGAAAAAAAAATGAGAAAATGGTTATTTCGTATTGATTGAAATTTCACTTAAATTTGTGTTACCTTAAAATGTATTTGAAACAGTTTAAACGAAGCGTAAAAGTATTCCTTTATTTATTACTCTTCAGTTTTATAGTTGGTTATCCCAAAAGTTTGTTCTCTATGCATGGAGAAGCAGATAAAAATAATTTTACTTAAAAATACTTTCTTTATTTACATATATACTAAATTATAAAAATAAAATTAAATATTAATTATTTTTTACAATTAAAGTTATAAACAATAATAAATGATTTTCTATCAATCATTTATTTTCATTTATCACACGCATCCAATTACTAATCAATCATATTTTCTCTTGCGCCAAATTTTCTAATAACGGAACTAGATAAATCACCAATTCACAAAGAACAAAGAATAATATAAATGAGAAAAAAGAACACCAAATGAATTATTATATAAAATGAGTGTAATCAAAATTTTCGAGCGAACCGGCGTGAATGGAAAGAGGCGGCCAGTTTTTTTTTTCTCGTGTTTGCGCTCGCGAATCAAAACAATTTGACCCCGGTTATTATAAAGGGCATCGGGGAACAAAGTGCCGATAAAAAATGCGCAAAAAGGCGCATGAAATATGAAAAGAAAGAGCATATGAAATATCTCGTGTGATTCAGTTGTGTTTTCGTCGCGCGGTGCTGCTGGCAGAGTGGTAAACAAAAGGACGTCGTTTGCAGCGCCCGCCCGTCTGATATATACGAGTGGATATCACATGAGGGCAGAAAGAGCACGAACAGAAAGGTCCGACTGTGAAACGGGGACTATCTCCCGGTCGCGTTTTCGTGTCGCGAAAATAATGCTCCTATAACTTATGACTCCCCGGGTTTTAGCATTCATGGCGCGTCACCTTCGCTCACGGCACACACATCCTTCGACTTCTTCCTTTCCTTTCCCTCTTGCCCCCGACTCCTGAATTTAATCACATCAGCCGTGACAAAGTACGTCAAATTATCGAGCGAAGACCCGCCCGAGTAATCGCTTTTAAATGTCGCTCATTTCGTCTCTTCGACATTTTTAAACTGAAAGTAATTTATTAATAGTTACTATTATATTTTATAATACATTGATAAACTGTTGAAGTGCTTGAATAGTTACTATAGGGTGTATTTTTTTTATTGAAAAAGGTATTGGGGTCTGATTTTTTTTTCAACCCTCATTTTATTCCTACCTTTATTTAAATAATTTCATGGGTCCACGTACTTATCGTTTATTTGATTAACTTAATATAGTTGTTAGTTGTCATTTCTTTATGTGTATTTAAAAAGAATGTAATGTAATGTGAATAATCTTTTTAGTTTTTATTTTACGCGTTTTAATATTTCAATTGAAACGTATACATGTCCCTCTCTATTATCAGAGATCGATAAATAAACTGACCCCATAAACAATTTTCGACAAATTTATGAAATTTTAATTGTATTGTTGCATTACGTATGAAAGGAGTAATCCAAACTTCATTGGGTTATTATTTATTGTCAAAGTGTATTACAAACACTTGCTGACTGCAAACAATGCGCGCAGCAATGTTCATTCGATTTGTGAATTTGATAAATATACCCTTATCAACATTAATAGTGCACGTCTAGTTATATATACGATTTCTGTTTCAGCAAATGAGGTCGCTGAATATTTCAATGTTTCATTTGCTTATTTATTCCATTATATTTATAAATGATTGATTACTGGAATAATATATTTCAATTCATGCACGCGTATTAATTGTTGTTGGAATTATTTGTATTGCATTGTTATTAATTACTGGGTATTAAAAATCATTTCTGCAATTTATTTCCAATATAACGTTTACTTCGAAATGTGGAATAAATGAAATAAAAAGCCATATATTTTTACTTGCACAATTCAGACGATTTACAAATAAAGCTTTTTTTTTTTTTATTATAATTAGTAAATTGACGAAAAAAGAAACTTCGGCTCAATAGTAATGCAATTAATTAAATGTAAAGGTTTGTTTTATTCATTTTACTACTTTTGATTCGTTCATACGAAAAATCACATTTTTAACATCCATTACTATAATTGAACAGGTTTTACGTGTGTTATTTGAACAAGAGTTCATATGGATAATTGGGACAGTAAAATAATCACGTCAGTGCAATATTTGTTAAATGAAAGCAACGAAAAATATAAAATATTCCATTAAATCAAATGTAACAATGTAAATAATGTATCATTTAAGAGCATTAAAATATTGAAATAAAATATGTAAATGTAACAATTTATCAAATAATATTATTGCACGTATAACACAAAACATTAAAATCGATTATGAACATACTTGAAAAAACTTAATAATATTAAATTATTATTATTATATTGCAATTAAATGCTTTCTGACATAATGCAAAATAAAATTAATTTAATTTAACATTTTTAATCCTTTATTTCACATTAAAAATAATGAACTACTCATACAAAGTCTTTTATGCAGTAAAGTATATCACTAAATAATAATAATATTCTAGTCAGTAAATCTTTCAACATACATAAATGTATGCTTTCATATACGAACATGTTCAAACTTTGAAAAAGGAAATAAGTTGAAGCAGAATCCAATAAAGTGCGAAATTCAATACTTGCATTTTTTAGTTTGCTCATTTAACAGCTAAGTAGACGTAGTATAATAAAACTTATTAGATTTGATTTGAATTTCGCTCCCACGAATCGAATTGAATATTCCCGGCTTTTATTGAAAAATCCATTGAAATTTTTACCAATAACTAATAAGGTGTACACATAAAAACTGCTCCTTAACTTTTATCGGAGATGTGCAATAATATTCTGCATTATTGCAAATTTATTTATTAGATTCTACACCCTTCGGTAACATCAAATAGTATTCGTTATAAAGTTCAAACCGTTGCGATACAATAAAAACCGAAGAAAAGGAATAAAAACAGTAATAAAAAACCAATTGAAAATGTAATATAATCATTTTAAAAAAAAAAAAAAAAAAAAACTAACGCTTTATCTTCTGTATGAAAAGAAAATAAATTTCATTTATTTATTCATTTATATTAAATTGTAATAAATACATTTACTTTTCTCTTGTATATATTAATTTAAATGGAATAATAAAATACACTTCTAAAATATTTCTCAAAAAATTAGAAGGTAAACTTAAATTTAAGTCTGACTTTTTATTTTCTGTCACAGTTTTCCACGCTGACCCATTTTGCTAAATCGATTTAAATATTTGAACTTAAAAAATGTACCGCTATGTAAATGGGAAACTATGTGCATAAGTTAACAAAGAATAAAAAAAAATCATATATCTCCAAATAAAGTTCAAAAGCAACCCTTTGCACTAATTATTACTACATTTCGCTTCTCTTAATCATGAACAAGTGCAATTAATTTACTGCGCTGATAAAACATGAAGAGATTCTTTTACTATGTAAAAATGTGGCACTCGAATCGTCGAGTATTTACTCTCTGTGCTGAATATTTTATCTGGGTTCAAAGAATATGATTTTGTGTCATAAACGCCTTCTCAATGGTCATAAATTGTTAATTTTCGAATTAATGGTGCAATGAAAAACGATAGAAGTCCGGTGCGAAGTGCAAGATTATTTTCTTCTTTCGAAAAATCCAATTACAGAATCTACATCGAGGGAATAATAGGGTTGGACAAACTTTGCAAATTTCTCACAATGAAACAGTGCAAATGACTGGAAATAGTACTGTGGCGTTTTCAATTACGTTAACAATTTTATATTTGCAAACAGAAAATAAATTTGTTAATCATCATACTAAGAATATATTTGATTATTATTATTATTAAAAAAGTAAAAAAGACAAAATAGGAAGGTAACACATATGTTATAAATGCAAGAACAATATTTGTTGGACTTTGAAGGGACTAAAAATGAAATAAAAAGTCTTTTTGTATTTTATCGATTAAATAACTTGATTTATGAATTGTCTTAAAACCTACTGAGATTCTTTTTTTTCCGTGCGTTAGTACTGATAGACCAATGAAATTCCAATAAAGATTTCAGGAATTTTCGGTTCCCTCAACAATTTATTATATTAAAGCTCTAGTACTTGACATAAATGACAATGAGGAGGATATCAACTGTACAATCAATTTAAAATTTTAATATCGATTAAAAATAATATGATAATTATATAAATCTGAGGTATTTATTCGATCAGATTTAATTTGATAATAAACATTGCAGAATAATTTTTCACAATTGTGACTTTATTCTATATAAAAATATTTTATATCCTAACCTCTCTATTAATAAAATAATTGTTCGTTCTTAATAAAATTATAAATGTAATATAATAAAAAGAACAGCAAATTTTATTGCCAGCGATCACAGAAGATATATCAAGTCATTACACCGCACGGTACTGGAAAAACCACTAAAAATTAAATTCCGCAGTTATTGTATTTCAATTGCAGTAATGTTATAATCTTTCCAATATCGCAATATGAAGTGAAACGTTGTGACATATCCTCTAAAATCAATGTACGTATAATGCGCAGTATAAATTCTTTCTCCTTCAGTAACTAATGCAATCAAATAATTCTAAGACAATTTTTCAAAAATTAATTTATTTTAAAATACCTAAATTACAATGAAAATAAACCTGAGGCAATTTCTCTTTCGTATTTAAATAAAGAATAATAAATTGTTATTTAAGTTAAAATTACCAAAGTTTGCCATCATAATTGACTAAATTTAAATAAAAATTTAGAACGAATTAATTGCATTTCCATTATTTAAAAACTAATGAAAAGTCAGAGAAGATGACAGTTACTAATTTTAATTTCTTTATAAAAACATTTCAGTGTATCTTTTAATTTTATTTTTTCTAATTTTATTCGTTTTTTTTTTTTAATTATACAATTATTCAGTTTCTCACTTTTCATTGGTCCACTTGATTACCGACAAAGAAAGAAATTGAAATCGGTAATGAAACCGTTGCATTTTAATAGCAAAAAACTGTGCATCGAAGATTCAAACATCGGCGTGCTGGCGACATTGTAATTGTTATTGTCTGAAAGTCGAGAAAATCGCAAAATAGCGCGCGCATTTTGCGCAACTCGCTCAAACTCCCATTGAAATCTCGGGTCGGTTCGCCTGTCATCTTCTCTCGAAACTACAAACGCACGTAACTCCGGGCCATTATATCCGCCGGTGCAAAGGGTCGTTTTCGTAAGGAGCAGGGAACAACGTTAATGCGCGCACACTTATTGTTGGAGACAGTTGCTGCAGCGGCCCGGTTCACGCGAGATAGTTAAGCTCCGTTAGTTTAACTCGGGCTAACTTCCTGGGGAAGTGTTTCTCCTGCGCTTTAGTATGTCTTGACGTCTACCCACGGCTGCAACGAAAATAAATCCCATCTTCGAGCATTTATTCTCCTCAAAGGAAACGTATCGCGATATTACACGTCTTTAGCTATTTTACGACCTTCACTTTTCCACTCAGTCCAGTTATTTTATGGCGATTCTCGTGTAGTTTCATGCAAATCAAATTTGTTCCATGGTCAAGTCGACTTTTCATAAGTGAAATCGATTTTCATTTACATAATTTCACTTTTATATCGAAAGTTGAAATAATTTGCCACGCTGTTCCAAATCTCAAGGTACTGGTGGATAAAGAAACGAAATTTGTCATGAATGATAATATTTATTATAAATTTTATTATAAAACATAAGATATTCTATTGGAATACTATATGTGATGGTTACTAAAATAATTAAAATGTAACGACTACATTGGGACAAGTAAAAGAATTGACTTCTTTGTATTTCATATCGTTCGTTCCCTTATCAGTCAAGGTTAATTACAAAAAGTAATATTAAAATTTTGTTCTAACGTTATTCATATTTTCAGTATAAGTAATAGAATCTATTGCATTGGTGTGTTCATTACATAATTCCAAACATAAAGTACTTTATTTATAATTATAATATGAAACGCAGTTATTACATAATTTAACTTACGAATCCTTAAAAAGCTGTTTGAGACGCCAACTGACGTATGCCACTCCGTCCAAGTGGATACGTATCCTTGACTCGTAACAAACTTTGACCTGACTTTATAAAAGTGTATAATAATTTTTTTTATACTTTCTTCTACAACAACGATTTTAACGTAGTTAAAATTATCCTAAATTACTTGTATATTAATACACCATTAGAAGTAATGCTCTCACATAATGTTCATTTGCATAAATGGAAAAGTACTTTTTAATAAGAGTAAAATGAAATTTTCATTGACACGAAAGAAATTCGTACATTCTTTTATCCGCAATGAACAATTTTGTATGAAATTTGTTACTTTTAAAAAAAGAATCTGAATAACTAAATATTGTCAGGTGGCACGTTGTATTATCTACAATTGTAATTATATATTATCTGGAACGTTCATTGGTTCTTAATTTTTATCTTTGGCGTATTGATTTTCGGGAATAAAATAAAAATGAAAACTTGTCTGGCGCAGACAAAGAGACAGTATTTTCGATAAACACAATTTTCGTCGCTGGAAATTGTTTGGATTTAATACGTTTGTTTTAAATGTACACCCGCTTCATTTACCGTTCTCCAACAGTATTTGCCAAAGAGGTTTCATCGGAGCGTTCAAATAATTGTTCGTTAATAATGGAACATTGATTCGACGTGAAGAGAGCTTTAATTGAGAAAGTTGAGTGCTGAAAAATAAAAGTTGAAAGATTTACAAAAAGCTGTCGTTGCTACGGGGAAAATAAAAAGAATATTTTTGGTAACGTTATTGCGGAAATAATATATTTTTCAGTAATTTTAAAGTGTCAGACAGACACTCGCTTTTATTAATGGATTCTCCTAATAATAAGTCGAAGATAATACCTGTGAAATATTTTTAAAAGTTAAATTAAAATTAAAAGAAGTTATATTGATTAACTGTGTGATAACACTGAGAAAAGTATTACGTTTTTGTAATTTTCATTGAAAAGCTCATATGCATTTGAAACAATGTTAAAAATAGTAATATTTTCTGTCATATTTTTCTCGATGTATAAACGATTAATGTCAGAATTTATAAAATACAACGTTTTATCACTGAATAACCATCATCTATGAGTGCCAAGTTATTTTAATCTTTGATTTGTGTCACGCACTCAAAGAAGTATAAATATTAAAATTGCTCTGTTAAATGCCACTTGGGAATTATAAAGATTACTGTTCGAATGTACCAATTAATAATTGTCAAGATCTTGATAAAAATGAACAGCGAATCGGTTCCACGTCTAAAGAATAAATTGCATCCCCATTTCAACAATACTATTTTGTATTTTCATCAGTATTTTTCTCTTATACCACGATTATATAAGACGTTATATAAACTCGAATTTGAAGTGGCCAATTTAACAACCACATTTCCTCCGATGTATAAAATGATGAAATATCGCCTACATAACATTAGAATAACTTCCATTGAAAGTTCTGTACCAGCAAACATTACCCTAATCTTCCGTAAACGACATTTCAACATTTTCTAATCTTCCGTTCCCAATGAATAAACTTCAACTACCTAGCTTGAACTTCTTGCGTCGGAACATATGTACCAACTTCCACATCAGTTAGTTCAACTAACTCGCTCACTTGGTCAAACCAATCTTTTTCAGTTTGTAATCTATTAGAGTAATTTCGCAAGTTAAACCAAACTTATGAACTATATTTCTTATTTCAGTTCGACTCGATGTTAATCATTTTTATGAAGAATTTGCCTCGATGCAACTGAGGAAAAATTGAGACAAAAATTATTATATTGCATCTGAAAATGGGGACAAATTACATCTTCTTACCATAATTAACATAGACATTCAAAGAGGCTATAAGATAAATAATTACTTTTATTATACTACACAATAACTTATACATCTTACAATTGAAGTGAAGAATTGAATTCCTAGTGTAAAATTTGTGAGTATCCAACCATTAGTAGCGAAAAGCTAGTAAAATTTCTACCTGGGGTACAACCCCGTCCATAAAAAATGATGGACGCAAAAACTTTGCTCGATCGCGGAACGTGAGTCGACAATATAATTCCCAACTCAGGTGACTAATTAAAGAACGCGGGGCGTAATTGAAATATACCCGGCAATTATTGATTAATGAAGGTCTTTTTATCCGTGTCGGTACGCGGGCCTTTCTTGCATCAATCGCCAGCGGAGTGTGAAGAAGTTTCTTCGGCGGTGAGCCGGCTGAGTAATGATCCCGACGCCACTCACGGGCTTCTCGCAAGCCCTGCTAGCCAATTCGTTAAACCGAGACGAGGCAAAGCCCTCAGCCACAGCTTCATCAAGCTATACGCGTACCCGCTTGTTTCGAGTCCTCCGTTAATTAGTCATTTCCTCCCCCTCGTCCTGCGCGCTCCTTGAATCATCCTCGCTCGCTTCATACGTGTTCACCCCCGAACACGCAGCCGCAAATTATCCGCATTCTTTTTCACCCAAAAATCTGTCCCGCCGGATCTGATTTACTGCTATTTGTTTTGAAGTTTGCTCTTTACGAGGATCCAATTGACCACTAATCGAAGATTTATCTTTCAAATGGTGGTTATTTTAAAAGTAATCATTTTGTAGTATTTCTATATTGGTATTAGTAAATCATTTTATTATATACACTGAGAGAAATTTATAAGTCGTTATATTTATATTTCATAAGCCTAACTAAGCTATAGGTGTATTACTCATCTATAGGTATATACTTGTATATCATCTATACGTATACACCTATATCCGATGTATATTAAAACAAATTATTCTAACTATGCACTAGTGTCTTCTGTTTACTAACAATCTTAGTAATTGTTTTTAATCTATTCTCTCCTTATATACATCTGTATCCAATATAGATATACAGGATATATGTATATGGAATATATTTTGAAGTATCTTAAATATTAATAGTAGATTAATAGTACCCTTCATATTTTTTTCCGTGAACTATTTTGAATTTTGTAAAATATTTATTAAAATATTTATTAAATCTTAATAATAAAATACACGGAATATTTCTCAGTTCATTATAAAATACTTCAGTTAATTGTTATCTAAAGACAATTTTCTTGCTACAAATTGTTCCCGAAAGATATTTCAATAACTTTAAATATTTAATAAAACATTATTGTTGTATATTACTGTTTTCGTATAATTTTACATATATTTAACCATTTAAAATTAACAATTATTTTAATCAAAGTTCACAATTTAAAGCATTGGGGTAATTTTGTGCAACATAATTGAAGTCAACAGGATTTATTCAGGGAAATATACATAGAAAATACAAAACTGAATATACAATAAAAATGCTAATCAAACAGTCAATTTTATTTACTGATATCAAATAAGAATATTGTTTATCAATTTTATGATACGTGAAAAAGATCTAAATTTGTACCTTTCGTCAATATAAAGTAGTGTTGATCAAACTTTCGTCAGACATTTAGAAAACGTACACTTTAACTAATAAGTGGTACGATAATTTGTTTTAATTGATCAACCATTTTCATAATGTATATCATTGACACGTTTGATATGAATGCAATATTATTAATAATGTAAAACTTATTAATTTTATTTTAAATTTACAAATCTCTTAAAATGTATTTTAATCAATATTGAAATATTATATTATTTGGCAACTATTTTAAGGTATTTTAGTCTGGTCATGTTTCTTCGTTCGATAATTCATTAACTAAATGTTACATTAAAATACCTTCTAATCATACTAATAACTGCACCAATACATGTGACAGTAATTAAATATATAATTGTTTACATTCCGCATAACTGTATATCGGTGTAATAAAGTTGTTGTGCGATATTAAATTTCAGTAGTATAGCATTATAATTTGCCTAGCATCTGGTATAACGTACAATTAACTAGTAGTAGTTTATTGAAGTTTCAGTGAAACATTATTATGTTTAGTCAGACATACTAACACGCCTTGCAGTATCGAATCAAAAGTCAATGTTTGATTGAAGTTATACTTCTTTTTAGTTATTTATCATGCAATTGACAATGAAAAAAAAATATCAGTGTTAATAACATAGTAAAATTATGTTTTGTTTGTTATATAATATTATAATAAAATAAATTTATTCATTTATTTTACTCTTTTTACATGTTATATTGTTAAATCTTGTTTAGAAAACATTAAGTACTCTGAACTTTTAGTTATAATAATAGAAACAATTAAAACTGTATAAGTAAAGTGATATGAGTTGAGGATGTATTCCAAACGAACCCAACATTCTCCAATTCTATTAGAAATTCACATAAATTACAATTCCGTTAATCAGATTAAATCAACTTGCAAATTGTTTATGACAGTTGTGAAATGAACCTCGGTTGCTTTACAACTGAATATTATGAACTATCTATGTTCAATAATTTTTCATCATAGAATAATTTCAATATTCACTTAATAATTGAAATTTCTCGAGTAGTCTGTTGCAATCAATTGTAATTACTATTAAAAAACACTTGCTTTAACGATAATAAAATAAAAGTACTGGTTAATAAATATCTTAATAGTACTCTTCATATCTTAATTAAAAGTATATGCCAGACTTCAACCAGAATTCTAATTATCACGAAAATTAACCAGATAACTCTTTTCTCAACGCAAAATGTGCTTCCTCGCTCGGACCCGGCACAAGCTTTGAAATATTCAATTTCGTAACATTTTTTTTTTTTTTTCGTCGTTAATTTTCGACGCATTGTGCGCGCCGATTGACGTCGATCGGAAATGCGCGTCACGCGAACGAGGCCGCTTTTTCGATCAGCCGGGCACAATGCAAGCCAAAATGGCACACGGCGAATCTTATTCGCGAGTTCCGTCGAAACACATCTTTTTATCAATTTTTTCGCCGCTGCGTCGGGACGGGACTGTGGGGCGGTGGCGGGGGGACGCCGGGGTAACAGGGCGAGCCAAAGCCCCTCGTTTATCCGGCGAAGCCACTTTTCAACTGCGAGCAATAGCTTTCAGCTCGCGCAGTGTTTAGTACGACAGAAGGTGAAGCGAGGAGTTGAGCCGGGACGTTGTCGAATGACTCTTTTATTCGCAATCGAAATGCGGCCGTAGTGCCCTAAGAGCCCGGGCGAAAGTAAGAACCGAATTAAACTTCAGCGATTGAAACCGTTTTCAATTGTCTATTTTCAAAAGCGCCGCATCGTTTCGATTATATGGCAACGGGACAGCGCCACTTTTCCGCCTTTTTCTATTACTCGATTCTCAGATACTTCGCTAATTTCGCGATATTACCCATTAAATCCGTTCGCCGGGCTAACCCCGCGTCAAATCCCAGGTTCCCAGATACGAATGGCACTTTTATGCTCGATCGGAGGCAATCGCCGGCTGGAATAAGTAGCCCATCTGGGACATGTGGGATCTTCTTGGGGAATTATCTTTTTTATACATGAGAATACTCTTCTTCTTCTTTTTTTTATGTATTTAGATATGACGTTTTATTATTATTATTTCAAGTAATTTTCTGACAATGATATTTGAATGAATGGTACAAATCAGTTTATTAATATTTAAATATTAAATATTATTATGAAGTATATTATCTGTAAGTAAAGAATATATGTGTAGAAATTATTAATTAATTTAACTTTTATTATGAAAGATAGCAACTCCGAGGATGCAGAACTTGGTCGCAACCTTAGAGGTTAAGTGAATTAGTAATGAACATTAATTTAAGTTTGAAAATGTTGTGATATCTTATACCTAAAGATTCTACCGTATAAGATTAACTTGGTATTGAATTTAAGTTAACTCTAAGTTAATAACGTCGATTTAATTATGAACTTAGGACCCAGCATCCATACAGTTTCAGTTTTACGTCTAAACCATTTACGCACAGAATATACCTTAACAGCAACATTTTCTTTGCTGATACACGGAGAAAAATGTTAACCAAAATTTGGTTCTTTTTTAAATTAATAATTTTTTATTTTTTATCGTCTGTTTATATATTAATATTAATCAAAATTTCTCTTCGACCGTATTTTTGAATAACAGACAAATTGTATATATGTAAATAAATTACTACATTTGTT
>JABFPN010003154.1:0-19158 GCA_022817305.1 Leptoteleia sp. ZL-2020
TTGCGGTGGAAATAGTTCTGATGACTGCAGTTATATTTGTTACAACTGTATTTACAGTTATTACAACTAAATATGTCACAACTCTACAAATTTAGTTCTGATAACTTTGTATATTTCTCTCAGTGCATTTACATATTAAGAAAACTGATTTGTTTCCCTGATAATACGCAACGGAAATTATTCCAGCGGAATTTACAATTCTGTTTTGCAAAAATACACTGAGAGAAATGCGGCAGAAAAAAGTTACTGTCTTTAACTCTGTTTCAGGTGTATATCCGTCCTTCGGTGAAAATTACTGCATTTAAAAAGCAAAGAAAATGTTATATTTATAAATGAAACGGAAATTTTTCCTTTTAAAAAACAGTAATTTTTACTGAAAGACGGATATACATCTGAAGTACAGTACATTTTTCCAAAACATGCATATATGGCTAGAATATTATATCAACTATTGCCACATATCGATCATATATTACCATAAATGAATTAAGGAAAAGCACATATTTTTTTTTCCTTATTTGAAGTTGTTAAAACATATATGGACCATATATATATTTCAATTTTACTAGGGACTGTTGACGTACGTTGCCCTTTTCTAAAATTAATTTTTATCTTACAATATATTTAAAGAGATGTATTATTAAGGAGGTTATGTTCACTCTAAGTAGGCCACCGAGTGACATTTCACCTTAATTGGAAGAATTTAGTTAATACAATCAAGAATATATAAAAATCACGAAAATTAACTAATAAACAGGATTATTCCTATATCAACAATATGGTCAGATAATCTATAATGATTATTTTAACCTAAATCTTGGTTATCGTTACCAAAAAAAAGACAGTTAAGTTCGCGTTACTTACTTTAACTCACGCATATCTTTCTCAATGTACCCATAATTTTTTCGCGCACTTTGTAAAAAGATTTGAAAACAATTCAAAGTGATTAGTCAAAGTATCATCCAAATGCACTTTTGATCCTGCCCCCGAGTTTGCCAACTTAAATTTGAAAACTTCTTTAAACGATCAAACGAAAAATCTGTGCGAATTCCCTGATCATAATGGCAAATTGTCGAACTTGGTGAGAAATGGACTGAGGGAGATTCACTCCTTTCCCCCTCTCTCCACACACACACACACACACACACACACACACGTGTGCGCACACACGTTAAAAGACCCCGAAAGTAAGAGATTAATGAAAATGTAAGTGTGGAAGTTTGAGCAAAGTTTCGGTGCGAATCAACGATAATGAATGAAAATTACAAACAAGAAATTGCTCGGGCTTAAACTTTATTTTCGTCGCGCATTGCCGTTGATTATTTTCGCAGTTCGTCCAATTTGGAAAATAGATCCGGAACGGCAGTTATTCATTTGCGTTGACGGGACATTCGAAAAGCCGTGAAATTTTGGAAACAATCATTCTTTGTCGCCCGCGCGCCGCGACTTTAATCCCTTTTCAAAAGCTAATTACACCACGCCCCGTAAACACCGCTGCGACTTTATCGCGCGATATTACTTTGCAAATTATCAAACGGCTGTTCCACCAGGTAAATTGAACTCCACTTTATTTGTTTATTTATAGACGTGTAATGCAAAAAGTGGCTGCTACCTCCCAAAGGGAAATTGAATCGAGTTTACCTTAAATGTATTAGGGCCATGTTCTGGTTAGAATATGGCTAGCCCTATTATGGGTATTCACCTCAGTCACCATGACAATCTCCGGGGATATACACTGTATAGCTGAATCATCCATACAAATTTATTTAATCGTCAACACAGTGAAATTGAAGTGGTTTTCGTTAAAATAATGAGGTTATATTCAGTCCCCATAAGATAAGTGTATGGTTGAATCAGCCATACAGTTTATGTAACGTTTAAATATTCATTTTAGTCGATTTAATAACTAGGTCCTTCTGCAAGTAGATTAAATTCTTACTAAATTAGTTAAAAATTGCTAGATAAACTCATTTACCTACCAAAGCGAATACTTTTTTTCCGTGTAGTAAATAATTGAAGTTCATTAAAATCCTAGGAATCACCATAGTCAAATAATCTCCATAGTTCATGGCCTGTTCATGGCCTGTTCATGGTCTGATCATGGTCTGATCATGGTCTGATCATGGCCTGATCACACCCTGATGAATATTCAGTAATATATTATTTGCCCGACCACATTTAACTCAGGCTTTACCCATCCACATACTGATCCTTATCAGGGCCCGATCAACAAGTACGATTGCCCTATCCGGGCCATATTTTAGCCCGATTGAAAATTCCACTTGGGTTTATAGAGGCGGGGGGGGGGGGGGGGGGGAGGTTCAAAGTGGCCGCTACTTATTTCCCACGTACGTCACGCGCGCTGAAAAACGTCTGGCCCTTAACTCAAATCGATACAAAAATAACGCGTCCTCGAATTCTTTTGTCGATGGCACGAAGATCGAGTGGAAAATAAATTTTTATGAACCTTGATTATAGGGAGAAGGAAATGTGCGGCGTAAAATTTTTCACATAATCGCAAATCGCTGCGAAATTTATGGATTCTATTTCGCACGGAATGATGGAACATTTGTTAATATAACGTGTACGAGGGTAAGGTTGCGCCGGAGAATTATTCGATAAACTACACGGTTTGTTGTAGACATTCATAAGTTCGCGTTCGGATTGTCAAACGATCCGTTCGAGCTGAAATCTCGTTACAACATTTCTCATGGTGAAATTCGCCTTAGTTGAAAATGTGTTTGAGTTTTTATGACGTTTGACGATATTTTTACGTTTTGCAACGTTCCAAGTACCATTCATTATTACATATCGAAATTTTGCAAAATTTGAATTTGCCCGTGAAAAAATTTTATATATAATTTTACATATATGCCGCATATGTGTTGGCATCTATTGGCGACCTATATAAATTTTTTTTTCATGTACGTTTCATGATAAAATGGGAATTAAAAATTTGTTCTTTTCTTTGAATTAAATTTTTTTTAATTCAAAACGACAAATCCAATTACAGGATCAGATTCCAATTAAATAATATTTGACTGCGGGGCATTTTTTTTCGGATACGTCTGTCTGTTTTATATTTTTTTAGATTGGGCTGGGCGGTAAAGTTTGCACGAACAACCAGCAATTTCATCAAAACTTCTTCCATCTACAATTTTATAAGGCGTTTGAAATGTTCCGCTGGTCTCAAAGGATTACAGTTCTTACGATGAAACTCGTTAAAATCAGTTTACAATCAATCCTGTTAAAATTATTAATAATTGGAAGTAATATATTAATATATTTAATTGTTAAACTAAAAGCACCGCCATGTTATGACTGATAACTATAATTTCAAATTCGTAATAAATATAAATTATTTCCTGGACACTGTTATATACTGAAGGAAATTTGTTGGGCGCTCAAATTATCAAAAAATCGATTCATCAAAACGCGCATTAATCAAAAAGTCATTTGATCTAAACAGCAATTTATCAAAGCTTCGTGTAATCAAAATGACCATTTCATTAAAAGGACAAAATATTAAAACGATAAATTTTAAAATATGTGGTCCATAAATGTTTTGACAATTTCATATATGGACAAAAGATTACTACTTTATGCATTACTTTGAATAAATAAAAATGTTACTACAAATTTACCCATATCAATTTTAACCCTTCAAATTCTTGCTTTACTTGGTAAAGAATATGTTGGCCATATTACATACTTAGTAATATTAAAATTAATATTATAATTAAAATTATTTCTTAAATCTTTTTCTTACTCCAAATATCAGCTAGTTTATATTCCATTTTGTTACACAGTAATCGATGAGAATTAATGTTTATTATTTATACATAAAATTGTATATTAGTATTTTCATTGTATTAAACACTTTAATACCATATAGAATTTTATCAAGATTTCTAACAACTCCTTTTAAAAAGAGTGATTCGGTGTCTCGTACAGTTGATTAGTAACGTCTTTAATAGTGTTACTTGATCTTATTTTCGGAGATAATAAAAGTGAGCTATATTTTGTTTTATTAAGTTCAAGTTTTAACGTGATCTTCTCCAACCGCAAGAAGCACTTTTAGTTTCGCGTGTATAAGAGCTGATAGTAAACACAATGACGTACGAAATTCAGTGTTTTTCATGATAAGTATATTTAAATTGTTCTTTTTAAATTTAATTGTTATTTATTTGTCTTAGTGTATTGTAAATTAGGTTAAAATTTACTTTCTCATTAATTACATGTCAACGAATGGAAATTCAATTAAGAAGAGCTAAATAAGATTGTTGTTTAATAATAAAATTGCTTTTAAAATTAAGCACATAAATATTTGGAACGTTAAGTTAATGAGATAATAACGATAATATTGATTATTTACACCCAAAGGACATAAGAGTGGATGTAAATACAAAACTTTGTTTACATTTTGTTATTTGAAAACGTTCCATTTTTCAGTACCATTACCGGCATAGAAGCCCTATGGAAAATTGCCAGAGTCGACCTACGGGGCCGATTCTGGCCCAGTACTATTAGCCAGACTTTGGTAAACAGATAGGACCGATACTGGTTTGAGCTTGGTTATCAACCAAAACAGAACATAACCAGATGGTAAGACTTGCCGAGCAAAATATCAACCCCATAGTTGATCCAGACTTGAACCAGTACTGGGGATTTAAAAAAATTGTTCAATGCAAGACCAACGTTGGATGATTACTGGTAGGGTATACCTATACAACTGGTACGTTTAGTTATAGGGTACTGGCCCAGTGTTATCACTTCATTACTGGCACGATTCCGTCACTGTATTTGTAATCAATTTTTCCATTACTGGTAACTCTGGTAACAGTACTGTACCAGTACTGAACCTGTAAAACACTTCCTACTGGGATGGGCATCTATGCCCTTTCTACTAAAGTCGTCTACTATAATTTTTCAGAAAAAAGTGAAGAATAGAAGACCCAAACGATGCTCCCTAGCCAGAAGACCAAGCGTAAGGGATGGCGTATAAAAAAGTATATATATAAGTGCTAATAAAATTAAATTCTGAATGGAGGTCGGGAAAAGTTTAAAAAATTTCCCAAACGGAAGTTGGGGCTCTAAAAAGTATTCTCATTAGATTCATTTCAACGCGGAAATTCGTGCTGTTCTTTGTATTTAAGATTTACTCGGCAAATTTCACCGATGGACCCATTCGGTCTCGGTGGAGGTGTCCTTTGTCATCGCAGTCCTCTTCTGTTATTTTTTTCCCAGACTTACACTTTTTACTACGGTAACAAATTTATTTTTTTTTCCTGGCTCGGCAAATATCGTCAAAAGCCCGTTACCTTTACCTCAACGGCCAGTAGTAAAAAAAAGGAAAGAAAGAAAGAAAGAAAACAAATTGCTGGAATTAAACTTTGGTATTGGGAAAACGTGGGCTGCGGTAAATTAGAAATGGTAATGCGGTGTCGAATTCGGAATGTCACATAACTGTTCCGCTATCCAAGTACGTTGTGTCGAATGAGGAGGAATATTTATCTGTTTTACGGCTGAATATTTATGGGCTACGGAGCCACGATCGCACCATCATCGCTCGGATACCCGTGTTAAGGGGTGCGAATGGGAGGAAAATGGATGCAAATGAAAGGGCAAGTGAGACCAATAGGGATGCGGCGTGGTATGGGGATGGGAAAAATTTTGTTCGGCTTGAATTAATTGTAATCGCATTAGTTTGGGAGTAACAAATATATATATATAAGATGAAATCTGATTGGGCAAAAAGCTACACGATTTTGTTTATGTTTAGACTGATGGAAGTGAAGAAGGAAACATTTTTCAAATTCAGCACATAAGGTAAGAATGTTTGTATATGGAAGATCAAATTAATGAAATAAAAACAATAATACTGTTTGATTATATCCAAAGGACACAAAAATGGATGCAAATACAAAACAAAAATATAGGTTGTCCCAGTAAAAATGAAAAATATATGGTTCAATTATCTTTTAATAATTTTATATATGGAAATAAAAAATTCATATATGAACATGTATGGTTTTTCCTTAATCAATATATGGCAATATATGAGTTCTATACTACTTAAATAAAGAAATGATTATAGTTTCCTCAAAATATTCTTTCAATTTAACAAACAAGACTGGTTTCAAAACTAACCGGTGAACAACCCCGCAAACCTATAAATTAGGACCACATCAAAACGTTATTAGTAATCCCTTATTCGAATTTGAAGTTGTTATAACGTGGAATGAAGTGCAAATTTTAACCAAAGAAAGCAACTGCTTTTTAATTTAAATTTATATATTTTTCTACTTTTACTTCGTTAATTGCATTTTAATTAATTTTTAATATGTTGTTCATTGATTGATCGGTACGTATTTTTATGCTGGCTCTATAACAAAAAATACTCATCAGTTAATAATGTTAAATTGTAAACGAAACCGTGCGCTAACTATTATTGATTACTTGTTATTATCAATTCTCTGTGCAATTTCACTCCGACCCTTTTTTTTTTCATTAATAGTTTTATATAAAATACTGAAAAGTTATAAATTGTTGTCGGCACGGGGGAAAAAAAACGGATCGTTGGCACAAATATACGTATGCTTAGTTTAAACATACTACATGGTTAACATTCATGTCAGTGAAACAAATAAATTGAATGGAACTGGGGAATGAAACATTTTTAAAATTGAGCGGACAAAAAAGCAATATTTGTAAACAGTTGAAAGATCAAACTAATGAAACAAAAACAATAATATTTATTGTTTACATCCAAAGGACAAAAATGGAAAACCGAATTTGTTTACGTTTCATTTTTTGGAAACGTTTCATTTTACAGTACCATATATATATATATATATATATTGGATACGTTTACAACAACCATACAAGGATTACAATTTGATTCACAAAAATATACGCACTGATGAATATTCTCAAAGAATTTTAATTAATACCGCTTCCTTTCGAGCAGACGACCAAAAAAAAATCGTATTAATCAAAATTCTTTGAAAATACTCATCAGTGCGTATATTTTTGTGAATCAAATTGTACTCCCGTGTCCATAAAATTGCATTCTAGTCCTTGCAACATAAAATATAAATTAATTTAACTTCTGCATTAACTTCAGACTTATTTCAAGTATTACGATAAGAGTCTTAATTTTTAATTCGAAGCTTAAGTCTTAACGTCAGACGTAGCATTACACTAAGAGAAAGATGACAGGAAGTATTAAATACTGCTTTTAAAGGCAAAGAGACTGGTTTTAAATATTATGCTTATAAGTAAGACAAAAATTTTCCTTTTAAAAGAACAATTTCTTTTATTCACCGTAAAATTAAAAAGCATATTTCACTTTTACAACTCGAACAAAAGTGGGTCTTAGGTTGGTAGCCCTTCGTCTTTGGCCAGGGTTACCAACGTAAACCCCCACTTTTTTCCTCGTTAAGTAATATACTATTATTTAAAATTAATGATCATCGTTGTTCATATTATTTCGACTGGATTCTGATACAAGCGAATAATAAAATTGGATTAAATAGAATTTCTTTTAAGAATGCAATGATGCCTTTTGAAAGAAGTACATCGTTAATGTTATTTATTCTTCCAGTTTTTAGTAGAACATTTTGCGATTCGGTCGTTTTGCCGGAGACAAGAAGAATAATGGCGCGAACGTTGCCCAACTGCGACTGACGACTTCGGGGGGGTCGAGAGGGCGGGCATCCGCAAAAGTAATACCGTTAGGTTGTTATTTTTGCCGCGCCGAGTCTTTTTATTTCCGTCGAAAGTTTATAATCGCCGTGGCGCTAAAGCTGTTGAACTCGCCCCGCCGTCTGTACGACCCGGTCCAGCTAAGCCTCTTCCGGCTCTCGCTCGTTTCTTCGCGGCAACGCACGTTCGTAATGACTGAAATTGTGTACACAGAAGGGCAACTTTTTCCCCGGGCCAGATTTACGTTACTCCTCTCCGGGCGAGGGTGTGTGCCCCCTATTCCCCCGACGTGTGAGACGCCCGAGATGCACGTCGGCAAAACTAATTTTCCACTCGAACGAAGTATTTCTAATTAGATCCCACTAAGATTAACTTACTGCGAGAGATACGCGTCTCGAGTTACGTTAATGGAATATCATTTCGGACGTGTTTGATGTATCTGTCTCATTTGGGAAATTGCATTTACCGCCATTCTTTTCGGGGTGACTGTCAAATCCGCGCATCGCAAGGGATTCTCTTCTAACAATTTGTAGTATAATAAATGTGGATCTCAAATTTTAGTAAACTGAATTCTAATCCGTGACAATTTCATCATTTTTTAAGGGGTTATTATATCGCGATATAATTAACTGATGAATATTAAAGTTCTGTGGGGAGAAAATTAGTTTTGTTGTATTAACATAAATAATTGTGTTATAATTTTTATGCTACATAAACAGCTGAATTTGGTCCAATAATGTGAACAAAAAATCTTGTTGCTCAAAAAAAAAAAGGTGAAAATCTCATAAAAATCAATTCACAAGTTATATATACCGTTCGAATCAGCGTAAAAAGTTACGTCGATTGGGACCCAACTTCCAAGAGAACCGTTTCCGAAAGGTTTTTCGTAAAAATTTCAATATTCCTCAAAAAAAAAAAGATGAATGGAAAACCCAAACGAAGATCCAAGGCAGAAAGCCAAACTTAAGAGGTAGAATAGAAATGTGTATATATATAATATATATATAAATGGTAATGAAGTTAAATTTAAACATATTAGACTGACTATTATACATATAACAGGAAAATTCCAGTTTATTTGAATCTAATATCATTATTCTTGTGAAAAATTCTCAACTTAACACCGAAATTATAATAAATTAAGTTGAGTCTATAAATGCAGAAGCCTTTAACTTTTATACACCAGTAAAAAGGATTACACAACCTATGGAGTATAAAACTGCATTCTTTAATAACCATCCAGGCCAAACTACTTACCAAGCTTAGCTTTCATGTCCGGTTTATCGGACGCTTTCCTGCCGGGCTTGCGTCCTCGCTTGCCCCCCTCTTTTCGATCGCCACGAGAACCTTCCTGCAAACAGAAAAGTGAAAAATAATTGTAAAAACGGGTCTAATTTTGTTACGGAGATCACGCGCCACTTTTAAAAATTCCCCAGCGGTGCGAACAAGAAAAGCAAACGCATTTATCGTATCCTTATGATGAAGAAACGCACCCGGATACCTGGGGAAATTGTAGAGTTATTCTATTTCTCGCCCTGGGAACCATTTTGCGCCACAATTTTTTTTACTCCTTCTTCCTTAGCTTGGCCCCAGAGTCCCTCGCGACCCATTCGAAAGCATTGATCCCCAAAAGCACAAACTTGGGCGTTTTACAACAAAGGAAACGAATAATAATGACAGTTTCCGGAATGCCATTTCCTTGATAGTGTTTGCAAAACGAATGAAATTGGAGAATTCGGGACCAAAGTTTTTTTTTCTTAACTTTTTAACAGGGGCGTTTGTCATGGATATGTTTTATCGGGTAAAATTCAGTTTTCAAAATGGAAATTGAATGGATACTCCAAGGAGAACAGTTTAAAGTGGAAAAAAGAAAGGAGGAAAAAAGGAGGTAATTGTAAATTAATTTTTGGGTATACTATAAAATTTGGATAATTATGAACCCATCGACCAACCCCCCCTGCCTAAAATTGGGTTATTAAAAGTCTGTCTAATGTAACATAAAAAATTGTCCAAAAATGGGTAAAAATGGCAATATCTTTTCGTAGGTATGACAGCTAATTTTTCCTATTGCTATTGACATTATGACATTATGACACATAGCTATTGACATAGCTAATTTTTAGTTCCAGTTTCCCTTTTTACTTAAAATAACCGTTATATGGCTAATTCAACCAGCATTCTAGTCAAAAGTCAAAAAAGATTATTTATCTTCGCTGATCAGATTTCGATAAAATTTATATCTCATTTGATCCACTACCCGAATAGAAATCAAATGTAATTCATATTAATAAAATATCAAATTATCGTAATATAATCAAAAAATGATAAATACTTTTTATTACTCGTCATTCATGCAGCACAGAAATTGCTTCTTTGATATCTCACTAGTATGAAATGTAAGTTTGTTACGAATTAAAAAGTCATTAAAATGTGCCAACAAAAAATCGAACAAAATTTCCTGCTCGATGATAATTTGAAATTTACACAGTTACCAGAATACAAAGTACTGATAATATATATGACGTTTTTAGATTACACAACATTCCAAATCCCCATTCCCCGACATTGCTTTTGTACCAGAGATATTTCACGAAATTACCACAGTATTATCAACATATGTCCTTATTAAGCATTATCCTTAATCCTCTTTACTTACGTTTTCCCTTTTAAATAAAGTAACGTTTTAAAATGCACGCTTAAATGTTTCACTGTAAATTCCGCCTTTGTTAGCACACAAACAATTTTAATGCTGTAAAGAAAAATGCGAAATTTCATTGAATAATTTAAAACAAAAAATTACACCAACGTTTAGTTTAATTCGATTGAAATAAAGATCAAATAAAATGTAATCCGCTCGTGAGTGAATAATTTATTGAAATATAAAATTTGTGATATAATATGTAATGTAATATGATAAAAATATGGCAAAAAATTCGGTTTGTTCACTATATGCATAGTTAATTTTCGTGAATACTATAAAATCTTGGTTCCAGTTACTTAATTTTTAGTCAAAATAGTCACAATATGGATAAATCAATCAGAATATTAAAACTTAAAATTAGAAACCAGAGATTACAAAAAGAAAACTCAAAAGAAATTCACTTTCTTTTTTTTTAAACTGAAAATTGAAAAATATCTGCGTCCTTGTCCAACCCATTGCAGAACTCATAACTGAATATCTCTCGCTAAAATGTGAACTTTCAAGAAAACTGAATCCTAATATTTGGCAAACTTTTTATTTAATATTTTGTCCGTTGGATGTCGCCGTTCAGTGTCGCCAACAGTAATTATTACAATTTTTACGTTCACACCCAAAGTCGCGCCTTTTGTCGTTTGCTGTGCAAACGACGCACCTTCCATTTCGGTTTTTTCCCCACCGTCGCACAGAGTGAAGGAAAATGTCGTTCTATTAGTCGTAATGAATAATTATTGCCTGTTCGATGATGAGAAGTGGTAGTCGCGTGATATTTTTGCGGCATTTCCCGGATTAATTTCAAGTGAAACTTGGGCCACGGATATGGGCTTTCGCGTTTTATGTTACCACGGACAATGTCGCGTTTCGAGCGCATAATAAAAAAAAATATTTGCTGTACCATTTTAGAGATTTGCGTGTTGAATTTAGAGTGCTTATCACCACGTCTGCTCTGTCCGCAAAACCCATACAATTATTGTAATCTACTGCGCATACAGGTTTTTTGAATAATTTTTTTCCACCGTGCCTAAAAACTGTTGCAAATTTCGACGTGCGCACGGTAGAACGCGAATATTCCTCCTTTTTGTCCATCCACTTTAAAACTAATAAATTTTTAAATGAACGGCAAGAGGCCTCGCGTTTTCTTAGCCTATCATTGCCTATCTTTGGCATTCCTTTTCGCCCTTTTTTTACGGTCCCAAGTGCATTTGTACAATTACTGTATAAAAAATTGAACGAGGCCAGACTTGAATACCAATTATCCACGAAAAGGGTTAATTTCGTTAGTTTTGTTAGTTTCGTTACGGTCTTTCCCCAGACAGAACTTCATAAATCAATTCCACTATTGCTCCTGATTTTTCCAATTGCCTTGATTTCGCTATTGACCATAATCGATGACCCGGTATAAACAATAATGTCCTTCACAAATCCTATTCGACAATCCCCCAAGGATAAATTTAATTCCAAATCTACTTCTTTTCGAAGGAATGACTTTCCCCTTTTATATAAGAGCAAACTTTCGTCAAAGCATAACTGGTTGGTACCCTGGTAAAAATGAAACATACACGGAAAAAAAGTGTTCGCTTTGGTAGGTAAATGAGTTTATCTAGCAATTTTTAACTAATTCAGTAAGAATTTATTCTATTTGCAGAAGGACCTAGTTATTAAATCGACTCAAATAAATATTTAAACGTTAGATAAACTGTATGGCTGATACAACCATACACTTATCTTATGGGGACTGAACATAACCTCAATATCTCAACGAAAACTACTTGGATTTCACTGTGTTTTGGATTAGATAAATTTGTATGGCTGATTCAGCTATACAGTGTATATACTTCTATAATTATAATTTATATCCATGTCAATAATAGCCAAACAATATATCTAACTTAAATAGAAATTTAGTAGTACACTTCATATTTGTTTTCCATGTATACGGTCCATATATGTTTTAACAATTTCATATAAGGAAATAAATAATTCACATATGGGCTTCATCGCATATTCAAGAAGTTGATGTAGCTGTATTCATTCGAGTAAATTATTTTAACAGAAATGCAATTCGTCTAACGTTAATGTTAAGATTTGGAGGACGGAAGATAAGGAACGGACCTTATGAATGTATTCACATTGAAGTGCGCCAGTTTGCAGTAATCGCAGGAAGGAAGCGTGAATAATAGAGCTATGCATGGAATATGCATAAATTATATATAAAGTATTATAAATAATTATCGTTTGCATAGAGAATGCACGTTACCCGTCTTTAAATATTTATAAGGCCTTAATATTGAGTTATATTTAAATGAGATGTTTAGTCGTCTTTGAAGCATGGAATTACGTTCTGAACGCATCTAAATTGGATGCGTTCAAATTTTGGTTTATCATAAATTGTACACTTCAATATTATTTAACAGTACGAATTGTTTAATAATAGGAAGGTTTTACTTTTGCATTGTTGCGTGACTTTGGGAATGTTCTTAAGGTGAAATGTCACTCGTTGGCCAACTTAGAGTGAACATAACCTCCTCAATAATATATATCTTTAAATATACTGTAAAATAAGAATTAATTTAAGAAAAACGCAACGTGCGTCAACAGTTAAACAAGTTTAGAATTGATTTCCATGCATGGAAATTATTAACATGCATATATGGCTAGAATATTATATTAATTATTAACATATATCAACCATCTATGATGATATATGGATTAAGGAAAAACATGTATGTCTAATATGAATGTTTTATTCCCTTATATGAAATTGTTAAGACAGATATGGACCATACATGTTTCACTCTTACTAGAGTACTTTTTTAATTTTAACCATGCAAGTATTATCCAACGAAACTGAGGAGAAACAATTTTTTTCCAAGCAACGGCTTTAATTTTTCAAAACACGAACGCTTTCATGTCTCCATTAACAGAGGCGTTAACATTTGCACGCGCTTCTGGTCTTACGTCCGGCATCCTTCGTTTATCGATAAGCGCACAAGTGTGGCGAGACGCGACAAGACACAATTTTACATGACGCCTGACCCCCGAACGAAGCAGTGTTTACCATCGCACTTTCCCCTGTCAATCCTATCTGGTATTAAATCTCCTCGAATCTCAAGTCCTTTTTTTTCTCCCGCCCACATTTTTTTTTATCTTCCTTTTTTGTCGGCGAACTTCAGAGGCGACTTGATCCCTGCGTCGGCTTTATTTTCTCTACGAATGACACCCGTCCTACGTAACACGGAAAACCTTCTTTGTGTTTCCGCACCAGAATGTAAAACGGACCTGATTTCCCCCGTGAAAGCGTCGGGGCTCGGGCTCTTCCTCGGTTTCGATTAAATCGCATCTAGGTCGCGGTTCTTCTGTCTTCATTATCTGAATCCGGTCATCTTAATGTGAATGCACCACTTGCACATTTAAAAAATATCATTTTGGCTTTACTCTACTTTCCTTTTTTCTTTTTTCTTCTTCTTTTCTATGCCCGGACAAAACTCAAAGCAATTCATTAGGTAACCTTAAAGACGCGGATAGCATTTCAATTAGCGATATAACATTAAGTTAACAGGGGACTTTAAATAATTAAAGTATTATATACTACTTAACTTGAGCCCATTTACGGTTGTCCGCGCGCTGAGAGGAAAGTTCAGTAAAAATGACCACTCGCCTGGACTTTGTTAATATTCTTAACTTGGATGTGACCAAATTTTGGGAACATCAGAAATTGTATAGTTTAGTATTTTTTAACGGTATGAATTGTTTAATACTAGTAAAATATATTGGAAATCTCCTTATTATGATCCTTATTACGCACCATCTATTTTTCTAAAATCTAACTAAACTAATAATACTGGAGCCAAAATCGCAAAAAGTCTTCGAAATGTGCTGCACTTGTCTTTTCAGGTGCTAGAAATATATATTTCACATCCATATACATATACCTTGTTAAATAATCCACCAGAACATATATACCCCTATACAAAAAATTTTTCACGGGGTATTTACATCCATTCTTATGTCCTTTAAATGTAAATAAACAATATTATTGTTTTTATTTACTTAATTTGACCTTCCAAATATTTACAAGCCTTGTTTTCTGCGCTCAATGTTAAAAACGTTTCGTTCTTCAGTTCAACATACAACACCTATATTGTTGTTAACAATTCCCAATCCGAGGCCGTGTAATTAATGTTGAGAATGACAGTCGATGATTACGTACGGGCGCGATCCCCTCGTCGACGCGATACTGTTTGTACGAATTTATTTCCCAGGTGGCTTTGTCGCAGAAATCGCCTATTCGATGATAACCGGTACAGTTTGATAATAGCTACTAAGTTGATTCAGTTATTACACGTCTGGGGGAGAGTGCGCTGAAATATAGCAGGGTCACGTGATTAATTTTGACCTATGTGTAATTCCGGTCCAGTCCCTTTCCAGCCGAGTAATCAGTAGTTTCACACATTAGCTAAACCAGATTACGTGTTCTCGGCGTTCCATTATTACACGTCTTATTTCTGCGCTTTGTTCTTAGCCGTATAATTTATAACGTTGAAGAAATAATTATTTTACTTGTAACTTTGATTACGCGTCAAACGTACGAAAACAAATTGAGTTAATAGAGGAAAAAAGTGGAACGTTTTGAGATAAAAAACCAAAATGTAAACAAACTTTGTTTTTGTTTTGTGTTTACCTTCCGTTCTTATGTCCTTCGGATATAAACAACAACATTATTGTTTTTATCTCATTAATTTAACCTTCCAAATATTTACAAACATTGTTTTTTTTGTGTTCTCAATTTTAAAAACATTTCATTCTTCAGTTCCATCCATAATTTCTACATTTTTTATTATTTTATTTGTCTACTGAAAACAGTCACTCTTGGCAAATTATGAAAAAAAGAAGTAAAAGCTACGATAAAAACTAGAAAAATGAAATGTATGTGATTTGTCTAATGCCATTGTAAAACGTGGTGTTTGCCCGCAGTAAACTCTTCCCTAATTAAGAAATAACTGCGTTTTGCGGCCTTAGTGAATGGAACTTGAGTTATTCTTGTCAGACTGCGGTCGACCGTAGCTGCAATTTCCAAGAAATTAGATTTTGTAGTAGTCCGGAAAAAGCAGTCTCATATCTCTGGGTCTCATTTTTTTTCCAACTCCCACTTATTCGCGTTAAATATTCTCAATGTTTCTAAAACTAAATAACGTTCTCCGAAAATTCCGTTCTTCTTTTTTTCCCCCTCGATCTAAACTTAAACGCCCAATTTATTCCCAATCAATTTTCCAACTATTTTTCCTTTTCTTATCCTTCTTTTTTTCATACCGCCTCCTTTCAACCGTCAAATAAACCGTATATCCTTTATTGCGCTTTTTTTTATTTCCAGACATTCTCGGCGGCAGTTTCCCCGTACCTTTTATTTAGTCCTTTTGTTTCACACAATTCCGTAGATGACAAAACGTAACGTAGTATGTAATAACACGACGACGTCAGTTCTAAAGTTTGGCGAACGCGAAATTACGTCCTACTTATTGTACTGTATTTTATAACGCTAACAAAAACGCAAGCGCGGTAAGATATAAAATCGAATTTTATAAAATACACCGACGGTAATCGACCGCTAATATGAAAAACAAAATTTGCATTTTACATAAGCACTCGTGTCGGAGGTATTCAATTTTTACCCGAAACTTTCCGATAAATAATCAAGTCTACCAATGTAATTTAGCTTGAACTAATTTCATTGCCCGAGCTAAAATTATAGAATTTTAAATTATTTCTGACTATTAAGGTTACACTTATTGATCAGAATCACCGATGAATACTGTTTAATATTAACGGAACGAAAAACGATGTTTGTAAATACTTGGTAGGTCAAACTAATGAATTAAAAACAACAATATTGTTTATTTACATCCAAAGGGCACAAGAATGGATGTAAACATAAAACAAAAACAAAGTTTGGTTAGATTTTGTTTTTTTGAAAATCTTTCATTTTTCAGTCATATATTTTTCAGCTGCTTTTTTTAACTTTCAAATTATAAAAAACCCTATGGGAAATTGCCAGAGTCGACCTATGGGGCCGATTCTGGCCCAGTACTGTTAGCCAGACTTTGGTAAAGAGATAGGGCCGGTACTGGTTTGAGCTTGGTTATCAACCAAAACAGAAGATAACCAGATGTAAGATATGCCAGGCAACATATCAACGCCGCAGTTGATCCAGACTTGAAGCAGTACTGGTGATTTAAAAAAATTGTTCAATGCAAGACCAACGTTGGATGATTAGTGGTAGGGTATAGGTATACAACTGGTACGTTTAGTTATACGGTACTGGCCCAGTGTTATCACTCCATTACTGGCACGATTCCGTCACTGTACTGGTAAACAAATTTACCAGTACTGGTAACTCTGGTAGCAGTTCTGTACCAGTATTGGGCCTGTAGAACATTTCCTACTGGGAAATACACGGACTTATATGTTGATCCTTAATTCATACATAGGCATATATAGTCATATATCAATTAATTCCATATATCGGCCGTACGAAATGTCACTCATTGGCCAACTTAGAGTGAACATAACCTCCTTAATAATACATATCTTTAAATATATTGTAAAATAAGAATTAATTTAAGAAAAAGACAACGTGCGTCAACAGTTAAACAAGTTTAGAATTGATTTCCATACATGAAAACTATTAAATCCATATATGGCTAGAATAATATATTAATTATTGCCATGTATCCATATGTGATCACATATGGATTAAGGTAAAGCCTATATGTCCATGTATGAATCTTTTATTTTCTTATATGAAATTTTTAAAACATATATGGACCATATATGGACCATATATAGATCATTTTTACTAGGGATATGACACGCTAAGATAAGAAAATATCCTTAACTTTTAGGCATTTAAATTCAGGTGACAGAGGATGTCTTTTTTTTTGAGTGGGAGAGGGGTAGTGGATTAATACTGGAATTCGAAATGAATGAACAGCCTTAAGGTGCTTATGGAATTCATGATATGGTTTCAAGCTCGGTAAAATGGCTTTAGCAGTGGCTCGAAAGAAGCGATGAATGCTCGGATTTTATCCTCGCGGTCTGCTCAAATTTATTGCTAAAATTGTAAGCACACCAAAGTACTTTGAGTGCGAGAACTTCGCGAAGCATTCCGTCAGTTAATAGAGAAAGTATACGGATAAGCATCCAGGGAAATCACTGGAAATAAATGAAAAAAGATCAGCCAGAGGATAGACGAGGAACACGGCAAAAAAAATGAGCATATTGCGCCGAGCATCATTAGGACGTTTGCGGTAAAAAATACGACAGAAGAAATTTCAACCAGGCTAAGCTGCGGCTCGGATAGGTAACCGTATCTTTTGATTAGATACTGAGAAGATGATCAGATTAGGGCCTATGTATGGGTGTAACACTTGGGATTAGTATATGGAGATATATGGTTTTCCTTAATCCATACATGGCCCTAAAACCACGTATGGTCGTTATTGTTTTTGTAATGTATGGGGTCATATAAGGCCCTAGGACCACATATGGTATATAAGGCCCTAGGACCACATATTGCATATAAGGCCCGAGGACCACATATGGTCGATATATGGCAATAATTGACATAATATTCTAGCCATATATGCATTTAATAATTTCCTTACATGGAAATTAATTATTGCCATACATGTCCATACATAAATTTTTTCTTTCCTTATATGAAATTGTTAAAACATATACGGACCACATATGGACCATATAAGTTTCATTTTTACTAGGGTATTTACCTATTTTATGAATACATTCTACAATTTCTTATTGTACTTTTGTAGATATATCCGTAGTGTCCTCAAAATACAAAAAAATATTGCAATTTTTTCAAAAACACTTGCATCTCGGTAAGTTTTTCTCCCGACAAATTTCACATCTTGCCTTTTATTTATGTTACAAATACCTACGTTTTTTTGTTCGCGCTTATTGTAAACACATCTTGCTTTTCTTTCCCTGTATACCTACCTGTCGCGATGAAGTTTCGCGAACGGCACAAAAGCACGGCCGAATTATAATGGCGGCCTTCCACGATCGAATGTGTCAAGTTTGCGCGGAAAAGTGAGCGGGAAAACGAATGAACACTGAACGAAATGGCTCCGGCTAAATGCACAGCCGTTGAGGCGCAAAGGCGTTGGGAGAGGGTGGGGGAGGGGAAGGGGTCGGCGGAATTTTACGTACGATTGTTCGTCATTCTGACGAGGGCGCCGCGCGAACTACCGGAAGTGACAATGTCCATGTAATTTTGCGGCAACGTTGGCTGCAGACTGTCGGCACGCGTGTAACAATGAGCGCGAGACTGAGCCCGACAATGGCGCGGGCCGCGCGAAGGCTCGCCGAACAAAACGCGCGAAATATACATAAATTTGGGGGAGTCATAAATCCGGCACTAATACCGTCTCCTCGGCCCTCAGCGCTTCCAACACAATGGCGCATTTTTTAAACCCGGAGAGAATTTTCCGAATCTTCGCTGCAACTTCAATTGCAATTTCGCATCATCGTACGTCATCAAAATTTCTCTGGTAAAAATGAAACCGGGCGTGGCCCCGGTTTTAAATTGGGCTATTCTGTGGCTTTGGCATGGCCCCTAGTAAAAAGTGAAACCGGGCTAGAATCCCTAGTAAAAATTGACCGGGCAGTAACCGGGCATGTAATGGTTGGCCAGTCGGGGCCCTGGGAAGGTGACGTCATCACTCCTGGCCCCTGGC
>JABFPN010003155.1:0-19151 GCA_022817305.1 Leptoteleia sp. ZL-2020
GATCGTCTTTAACTGTTGATCGGCACATCAACGGCCCGATGGATAGCCGATGACGGCCCATGCTCATTTGGTGTTTCATGCCGATCGATAGCCGATCGACGGCAAACGACATCTTTTTCTACATGGGTACTCATATATTTCTCTCAGTGTAGCATTTGTTAAGCAATTTGATACCGACACAATAACTCTGACATTGTTTTAATAATCATTATTGAACTGAACTTTAAGGCACATTTCTGGAATTGTTTTCGGATAAAAAATTCATATTAGCAAGGACGACGTGTATCTAAATTTTAGTAGATATTCCATAATTTTAACTACACTGGACAGTAGTAAATTTGATAAATCTCGTGCTCTTCAGAATATTGATTTATTAAAACACCACATCGACATGTTTTACATCAGTGTTACTGTACAGTATAGTAATTTTTGTTGTAACTTTTTTTCTGGATGAAACTATTGCAAGTTAATAAACTTTTCCACGAGTTTCGAACTTGTATTTCTATTGTTGCCAATACTTAAAGGGGACTATTTAATATCAACCTGTGGAATGGTTCTGTTAGAAAATTTAATGAATCTCGCGATCGTCATTTAACATCGTTGGCTTCACGTGCACGTGATTTCGCGGGTTAAAATTTAAGGCAAGTCTCGAAAGTGTGGATCTTCGACATAAATCGTTATAAGGCTCTAATTCTCGGCACAGTTTATACGATATTGCATTTATCAGGGCTACGTGTCCCGAGTCTTAAACACGAGTTTACGGACGTGCGGACACACGTAGAGCGCACGCGAGACGTATATCTAATACGCGAAAATATACATCGCCCCGACAAATGTCGGCCCGAGGTCGAGAGCGTACGGAAAGACATATCTTAAATTCTTGTCAAACGGAAACATATGTACGCGGCGTGTTCGATTGAAAACTAATGTACTATAATCAAAAAGTAAGACATAAGACTTCGAACTATTTTTAGCATTTCATACAAAAGTTCATACTTCATTCATACGTGTGCGAAAAAACTTGCGAGGGGGGGAACTATTCTGAAAATCTCTTACAATTTCTCTGAAAAACATTTGAAAACTCGGGAAATTTCGCTGAAAATCTTTACGAAAGTTTGGAAAAAGCTCTGAAAATCCGACAACACTGAAAATTCAGAGTTTTTCATATTTCGCACGTACATTGTATCGAATTCTTTTGATATAGATTTAAAGCAATATTCTATTCATATTTCAGATAATAACTGATAGATACGGTAGACAAGGTATGGCGATTGATTGGTTAATATCCGGCTGATCTTTGAATTAGTAATGTGTTAACGATTAACTAGAAACTATTATTGGATGGATTTATAGGTTATAAATCGGGTTATGGGTACTATACGCTGTGGATCTTATTTTGTGCTAAAGCAAATAACTGTTTAATATGATAAATTAAAGCTTTTATTGTTTTAAATGGAGTTCATTTTAAAAAAGTGAACTCTTTCATTTAATAGTAACAGTGTAATTTTAAATTAATTATTTACAAATATTTCCAGTCGTAAACTTAATACTAGTAAATATTTTTGAAAATATTAAGTATGGATTAACAATAATAATTCAAGATAAAAATATTGGATGAAAAATAATTCAGAATATTACGTTAATTATTATATTTTAGAAGAATTTATAAATTTGAATGCTTATATAATGCCATAAAAAATTTGTATTTTTAAATGGTTTCAGTAAATTTTAGTATTACGGATATCCGAATTATCCGTTTGTGATTATTAAGTGTCAGCTGGTAATTTCCATAAACTACTGCATCATTTTTGGTTCGAAGATGTATCAACGGTTGTCTATTATCAGGTGTTGAACTAACGGGACTGCTATCGCGTCAGTACATATTTCATTATCATAATCAACATTGACTAAATATTCAGAATATACTTAATCTAATAGATAGCTACCATGATTATGCCAATTTCTGATCACTCACTAATATTATTAAATCAGCACTTTTTAGAGTTATCCTTTAAAATTACATTTGTTCGTATACTTTCTGTGCATTGTGAGGTAAAAGGGAATATTAAAATTATTCAGCCGTTGATAAATTACATTAATTTTATAAAAATTGTTCAGTTAAAGTTTCACTGAAATGTACAGTGTTAATATTTAAACAAGATTGAAAATACCATCTGAAAAATTAATTCCTATCCATCCAATTAACATTCAAATACGTGCGCGGATAAATTTTGAAAAATATCAGCCTACATTTTCATTGTCATTTTATTATCGCGAAATTTATCATCTTTATGACAAGTGAAAAATGTTCATAAATTACTATGGTAATTTGCGACAGATTAATATTCAAATAATTATTTCGTATCGTCCCATTTTTTGCAAATAAAATGTAAAATGACTAAATGTTTAAACCGGTTTCAAAAAGTGACTTCCTTTCCTCGATTCAAATTTAGGCGGTATTAAAAATATTCTTTTGTTTCCATTCAGTGAGATTTTCATACATATACATATAAAGTCAAAGGAACATTTTAATCACCATACCTTGAAGAACGCCCGTGACGTTTCACTTCAAAAGTATAATTTAAGGGGAGAAGATACTTTACGTAAATGCCCGAAACGTAACATTTTTTTTTGCCATCCTCCCTGCGAAATCATATCAGCGGGCTGCGTTTTTGATAGAATAAATGAACCCGGATGTTTTGTTTTTCCCCTTGTCTCCCTGCGCGTGAGAGCAGTTACGAGCAAGTTGCCAACAATCAGTGCTGGTAAAATGCCAGCAATTGTCGCTGGCAACCGCCCAGCAACGAGATTTTGCCGAACATTCGGATAAAGCGGGATATTGGGCGAGCCAATTAATATTTTAGATAATATTTAGTTATGACGCTGCACATTCTTTTATATATGTAAGTCACGCGTTTATAAGCTCGCGATAACGCTAACTTTATGCACCCTAACACATCTCGTATTTATCTGCTGGCCTTAACCCTTCGCTGCATGATTTTACTCGACATAAAAATTAATTAGAGATAAAGTAAATTTGTCGGGGCTCGCAATGAAAGGTGAATTATTATTTGTCAAAAGTCCTCATTCTCATAAGGTTGGTTCGAACAATTGGTACGAGTTATTTATTTGAGAATGTTCCGTTTTAATGAAAGTATGGTCTGCTCATTTTGATAGGGAATAAAACTTCAATAAGTGTACTTTTCAAAGTTGTAATTTTGCTACGATCTTGTTTAAAGTCTGATTGGTGAGAAGATAAACTGTCCGTGATAAGATTACTTTTGTAGTTCGCATATCTTTTTGAGAATCTCGGAAGGCAATGAAAGAAGATCAATGGTTTTAAAATCTGATATCGAAATAGGTGATTGACATTCATCCGTATTACATTTCAAATCGAGAAAACCGATTTAAGTTCCGGGAAAAAAATTATCGATCACGCGTATAAAATAAATATATTTTAATACGACGATAATTCTTGTTGAGGATTTGAGTTATGATGTTAGTTTGGCAGTTTTCAGCTTTTAATATAAAGTAGAGTATAATTTTTCTCGGCCGTAAATCAAGATTTGATTTATTAATTTTACAAAGCTTATCTTACAAATGAATAAGATAAATAAAATACAAAAAAGGCAATGTAATTTAAAGGAAATTTTACTATAAAGAAATGTCAATTTCTTAAATCACGTCTCAGAACATTTCGATACATTTTTACAGAAAATCTTCAGAGTACTCTTCTCGTTTAACAAATGACAAAAAATGATATTGGGTTTCGATACGAGACCTGCTTATATTTAGCACGATTAATATCAGCCTCAAATATTTTCTATGAACTAAATTAGGTTGACGTATCAAATTTCTAATGAAAAGAGTAATCCGAGGTAATAAAGAGGGTTTTATCCTTATTGGGTGCAATAAAGCCATTGGATCAAATAAATTAAGTATAATTTTATTGCAAAGTGAATTTTCTTCGATGGCCTTTTTTATCATTTTATTTTATTTTTTATGGTTATTGGGTTATTGGGGAAAAACAAAAAAGAATACTAAAAATTCAGTTGTACTAGTAACTTTCCTTTTTACTACTAAAAGTAGTAAAATATATTAACCTCAATAAATAATCATAACTGTTAAAAAAATTTTGTTATTATCAAAATAATTCAAGGCCTATAAAATTCATTAATACCCAGTGTAGTAAAAATTGTAGGATATTTTCTAATATTTTCTCACTTGCCGAGTAAAAATGGTTCAAGAAATGATTTCACGTTGGTGTTGTTAGAAAGTATAGTGATTTCTCTTGCATCTTTTTTCCTCTTAGTGAATGCAGAGGAAGTCGATTAAGTCGACTTTAATTAACGTCGTGTAAAAAAATAAAGGCCGGCATAAAATGCCCATGTTAGTCTTTCAAGGATAAAAGAAGGCTGGTGCATATATCGCGACTGTAATCGTTACATTTAATGCGGAATGAATAATTATTTGTCTGGTCCCCATTCAGATAGGAAACAAAAGGTGTGTAGACACGAAGAGCGCCGCGAAGAAAAGTATCGGCGGTGAGCGTGAAAAAACGCGGTGGTTCTTACAATCAAATGAGCAAAAAGGACGGGCTGGGTGTGTTTCCTGGGTTACTCGTTATCATGGATAGTGTTGGGAAAAGAGAATCCATGATTTGAAGACCACTTACGTGGCGACTGCTTTATTTTTCATTTCACGATGACGGCGACAAAACCGCGGAAACATTAGCTTCCTCGTCTACCCGCTCTTTTCATACTTCTTTTCAATACGTAAACTTTGACTCGACATTTTTCTGATGAGAGATAAGTATTGTGAAAAGAAATATTGATTATCTTGTATATAGATGGACGAAGTTTCCCAAAAGTCCACTTTAAGGAAATGTAGATGATTATTTACTTGATAGTTTCGAGAGGTTTCCTCGACCCGAGCTTTTTTCTTTACTTTTTTCCCCAGTATTTACTCGCTCATTATTGAATGTTTGCGGAACATTACAATCTTATATCGTGCCTTCGACAAAATACAAATTAAATTCAACGCGTTGATTTAAGAGGTTCAAAGGGAGGAGACTTAAAACATAAGCTAGCCGTAAAGCTTAATGAAAATACATTTTTTAAGTAGATCAAGTTAGTAGAGTCAAGTAACTTTAATTGCATTGCAAATAACTTGCATTTTGTTGCCTGCGCAAAGTGGATGTTTTAGATAGCTATTTAAGTTTCAAGCAAGGTAACTTTTGACAGTATTTAAATAAATAAAAATTGTTTAATAATAATTTGTTACTTAACGATGAATTTGCCTGTATTTAAGTGTACACGGAGAGAAAAGATTAATAAAATTTACTGACATTCTTAGTAAACTGGTTATATATTGGCAAAACTTGAAAAATTACAATCTTAAGTTAGTAAAACGTATCAATTTGTTGAAAATGATTCTTAGAAAGCTGACACTTTTTACTAACTTAGGATAGTAATTTTTCAATTCTTGCAAGTATATGACCAGTTTACCAACAATGTCAGTAATTTTTATTAATCTTTTCTCTCCGTGTATATAACATATATCAATATAAACATCATACAGAGAAAACATAATAATGTATAAAATTATTAAAACTATCAAACACTAATTTCATTTATATTACCTTACTATGTATTATAATTCTTAAAATATTTTCAAAAAAAAAAAAAATCAAAATTAAAATTAACTTTCTCATAATCAATACTAACAAATTCGATTGGCAATGAACGAAAAACCAAGCGAAACCCGAATGATCAAAGCGAAAAAATCCCACAGTAATCTACAAATATTTATTACGCCAACTTTTCCATCATTTTATTATTCCCAGCTCAGTTTTGTGGTCGTAAAAGTTTTTTTTATGCCCCCTGCCGGTATAACGCGCGATTTTCAGAAACACATACGCAAACTGCTTTCCAAGTGCTTTCCATTGTCTACGAGTGATTTTCATGCACGCGCAAACACCCGTCCGCGGCCACCTTTCGCGGCCGAAAGCACAGTGATCTTTATAATGTAACCCGGAGCACATCATAAAATGTTTAACACTTTTGTCCCCGCGTTCAATGGAATAATCGAAACGCTCCGCGGCGAAGCTGAAATTGCACGGATTTGGCGATAACGCGGCGGTGGAAATATCGCGTTATCGAACGCCGGCGGCGGGCAAGAAAAAGTCGAAAACAAAAATGGGAAGAAGTTCGAGAGGGCAAAGGCACACGGCCAGGTGATATCGGATTTGGATTGCGGACACACTGCGAGAAGCCGCGGGAAAATGGTCAGAATGGCATGTAAATACCATTTGATTCGTACGAAAATCCGACGATGGTCAGGACGGTATGAAAAGCCCATGGCGTGGATTTGCATAGTTATCCTATACAAAAAGAACGAGCGAGCTTACCTCGCGGGGGGGAAAAGAATATTTTATGATAATCCCGTTAAAGTGGGGGCCGAGAAATAACGCGGCGCTTTTCTTTATTTTCTTTATTTGCCCGGCGACTTTTTCTGTGTATAAATTTATACATACAAATGGGAATGGGATACGGCTCGTTGGTCATACTGACATAATTGTGTGCATACATAATGCGCGCATTATGTGGGTAAATGTGCAACAGTGAGGATCTACCGTTCCCAGCTAAATCTCAACCATGGTGACGTTAATTTCGATAGTACTGCGTAACTCACTTAGTAATAAGATATATGGTGACACATAAGCTTGGCAGGATGACGCTGTCACTCTCGCCAATTGATCTCCATTTTTTAATCATCATCCATCCAGTTTGTCGGACCGTTCTTATCACCGTCGAGCCGAAAACTCTGGCCATATTTTCGTCATTTTTCATTGCACGTTTTCATGAGCTGAAATATGGTAGAATATAGTGGGGAGTAATGCGGGGTTGGGGTATTTTTAGAAGATAGGTCGTAAAATAATTGTAGATTAATGATAATGATTATTGGTAAACAGAGGCAGATTGTAAGTTAATGTAACATTTTTTTTTGTCATTCGCAGTTTACAACAAGAGACTCTGATTATAGCAGAAGTAAATATTAATTAATGTGGACAGACATGCTATGTATAGATATTCGTATGTAATTACATTAAATGAAATATGTCTATAAAATTTTATCATAAAACAATGACGGGTAAATGATAAGGCTACTGAGGATATAATCGATAATTTCGGCAGCATTGAAACGTCGTTTATTTTTTAATAAGTCACTGCTTATTGGAGATACAAAAATGTAGGCAAATACCTCTGATAATTATTCAGATGTATATTAATTAATTTGCACAGCTGCTCTATTGAAATTAAATAAATAAAAAACAGTTTGTTAATTAAAATTTTAATTAGTCTGTCGATTGAAATTAGTTATTTCAAAAATATCAAGGGGAATTAATTTGTTTTTATATATTTTGTTTGCTCTTTCAAATGCGAGTACTGTCAAAGACCTTTTATAAATTAACAAATTACAATCTTACGTTAGTAAAAAGGTACAAGATTTATTTAATTTATTAGTGTCCAGTATCCAGTAATAATAATTAAAGATACGATTTAACATCATTGTTGTTATAAAGTATAATAATTTTTCTGCCTTCATTTAAAGTTCAAACTTATTTGGTCTTTTAAATTGTTTTCAAAAATATTGAATAGCAATTAGGCAATAATAATACGAAAATAGAGTGATGAAAATTGAATTGTATGGGGAGGATATATCGACAATAAAAGTAGAGCAAATACTGTGCTCAAAGGCACATTGCTGAATTTTTTTTCCTTCTTCTTTTTTTCATTACGTCGAACCGTCAACTATCGTCTTCATTACCGCTTTTTCAATACTGACATTTCAATTTCCTACTTTTTTTTCATTGCTTCTTGAAAGAACTGTTGTTCCCGCTGAAAATCATAGGCTGCACGTCGCAATCACGGATTTTTATTATTCACGGAAAATGTTATAAGTTTTGTACTATAAATTTTCGATTATAATCGAACAGTGTTCCAAGTAAAATTATAATTTGAAACGAGTACATCTTTGTTTCCTCCTCTTTTCAACTCTGTCGCTGTCTTTCTTTGTCTTTTAATAATAATTGTTTGTCGAAGGTAAACATATAATAATATTAATTAAACAATTTTAAATTTACTACCGCTTGTTGAATATCTCTCGTGATATACCTAATTTTATTTATGATTTAAGGAGGACGGTTTATAATACCGAAAGCTTGCTTTATTTTGCCTCGAAAAATATGTGCTTTTGCTTTGTTGCAATATGCTTTGACAAAATATAATGTTAAATTAATTTTTTCTTTTATATTAAGTACACTCGAGGTAATTAAAACAATTTATCTTGTTGTTAGTATTTTCGGTATCCTACAGTGATTTTGCCTTTTTATTTCTGAATATTTTTTAGAATGTCTAAACCAAATCTGACTAATAATAACAAAAATTATTGATACATCCATCAGACGTACAAGAAATCGGACGTATTTTTTGCGATAAGTATAAATACGAATTTCTTATCAATCGTGTTTTCGAATATTTTTATTTAAATGTAATATTGCGTGATAGACGTCAAACCGTCAAAGTTCTCTGTGTATTTCGGGTAACAAAGTTGCATTTTTTATACTCAAATAAAGTATTCGTCCCGTTTTCATCGTTTGATCAATAAAGTAATACGTGTTATTTATAGCAGTGTTGAAATGAATGAAAGAGGTTTTAATTAAAATATTGATTAAATTGCCAATTGCTGATTAAAAAGCTAAAATTAATTAACTGACTTTTAACTATTATAATGCGGTTACTTAACTGAAAAATATACAGGAAGGAATCTTTGTTATAAAATTATTCAATTTTTTTATTAAACGCAAACTTCGCGTTATCAATATTTAACTTTTCACTACAACTAACATTAACTTTAATTTTTTATTTATCCAATCATCATTCATTGTATGACATAAATATTTTCCAAACAGCAAGATACCTTTTTGTTGTACTATATTCAGTATATTACAATTACCTGACTGGTGGATAGTTACAAACTACCTGATAATAAATTTTTTGACCTCAATACATAATCTAGTTGCGAGCATAAAAAATGTTCATCCACTATCTTCTTATTATCAGTTAATCCTTCGCAGCAGCCATTGTTCCATTCTTTTTTCGACCTTACATTTTTTGTTCGTTGTGCTTTATACAATTTTCATTCATCGACTTTCAGCCTTTGCCACCATCTCTCACGCATTCACGAGCCCCGCTCTTAAATCAATTGATTTTTCTGGCGTAACTCGACTGCGTAATTGAAAGAAAAAGGAGCAAAGACGTTTCCATGGGGTTTCCGAAGGGAAAAGAAAAAAATAGTACGAATTGCCTCAAACGAAATGTCTTTGAATGACGAATGTGCGAGTAAAATTTAAATTTTACGTGATAAAACAGTTAGGTGTTATTTGCCCGGGAAAAGGAATATCAATTCTGATCAGATGTCAATTTGCGTCCAGGTCCTTTTCGTCACGAAAACGTCATATCTGATTAGCCGGAATTAAGTCTGACCAAATATTCCTTTCCTTCACTGAAAAAATATCACACTTTCAACGATCATATTTCGAATATTATATAACACTTGGAATACTGAAAATCATTTCTAAATAATTCATCCTAATGACGCCTATAAATAACAATCGTAACGCGATACAAAGAAGGGAGAAGTCAAAACAAATCTTCCGTATGAAAATGTTTATTTCGATTTACGGGCTGATAAATCGTTTGCGAGGGAAAGTTTTCTTCTTTTTTTTTTCGACGCGCACGCGGCGCAATTTGTTTCGGCAACAGAATGCAAAACAATAACTTAAAAAGGCTGTCAAATAGTTTGATGCAGTGCTATCTACAAAAGAACGGCAGAATGCAGCTAAAGCAAAGATAAAATTGGCAGATACATAAGGTGTTTTGTGCACGCGTTACAATAAACAGCCGGGCGCTGGTGGCAAGTTCTCGCATGGCTTCGCCATCGCCGCGCTGTAGATTGCATATTTATTCGGCGTTCAATTCCTCTCTCGAGATGAGACGGGGGGTTATAAAAAAAAACTTGAAAAAAGCCGACAAAACAATGGACGAAATATCGCGAGTGATCCTATTCGGGGACAAAAGTTTTCGTTGATCGAACGGCGTTGGAAGAATGCGCGCCGGAGTTGGTAAACGGGCGCGACTAAATTAAATGACCCACGCTTTCGTTCGCCGGGGCAAATTTATTTTACGGTTATGTCCATCATCGGAACGTCGAATGACGAATTGAATGAAATGGTTTGAGGAACCGTCGCGTATGTCACGGGACATTCTAGGAAATTTGTAAATCAATTTCATAGTGTAATTAAATTTAACAATTGAATTGCTCGTACGAAAATGTTGCTGTAGATTTAAAATAGATTTTTTTTATGTTGGATTATAAAGTAAAGATAATTATTGTTTGTATCATGTAGCCCACGTTATATTATAATTAATGTTGAAGATAAAAGAATATTACAGTACTGTGACACGAAAGCATTGCGGCTAGAAGAACGTAATGTATCAAGGCACGCGCCAGCGACGAGGCAAGGCTCGCTGCAAGAGTATATTTACTCGAGTTTTGACTTATCTCGTTTGCTGCCTTTGTCTGTTCCGTGCGCGCGTGGTAAGTGACAAAGAAAGTCTAAGTCGATTTGTCATTTTCGCCTTCGTCCTCGAGATATATTATTTTTTTATAATAGATTCTTATAATTTATAAGATTTTATTATTTTATGTACATGCGAGATAAAACCTTGCCTCGTCCTTTTATTTTGTGGAAATAATATAACAGCAAAATTCCAATGAATTTTCTTTGCAATGGCCACATTTAATTTGACAATGCTGAAACGACAAATTGTCAGCGCGGTAACGTTTCCGGGACATTTACATTAATTCTTTAAATTAGATATTCATAACTCGCGGGTAGAAGTCCTCGTAAACAACAAACGTATAAAATTGTTACGTGATTTAATAATCATTACGTTATAAAGCAATTAAACTGTATCGTTTGAATTCTTGCTATTTCGTTTTACAATTTCATTCCTTTAATATCCCGTTGAAATGAAATTGCAGTATTTTACCGACCACATCACGTATAATAACCGAATGCTTGTCGCGGAATTTATAAATCTACGTACAAAGTGTAATGTAACGAGCTATTTCCGTGTACCGACTTAACGAAAATTAATACACGTTTTACAGTGTAAAACACCTTCGGTATAACAAGAAAAGGTTCGTTTGGCTTGCAAAGTAATATTATTTACATTCGTATCACGTTTTTTGACTTCTTCCTTTTTTGTTACTTTTTCTTTTTTTTATTTTAAGAAACGCGCGGATGTAAGAGCGTAAAAACAATACGGTTCAAAAGGTAAATTCGACGGAGACCATAAAGAAAGTAATGAAAGTGTTTGATGCACGGTGGCGTGCTTATTCGGAAATATAATGGAAATTTAAAAAAAGGGACGAAACTCGTGAGAAACGTGCGGGCAAAAAAGACACATAAGGTGGATGTTAGGATTAAATTATTGTACTCGGGGCTACATGATAAGGGAGGTTACAAACAGAGAAAAGTGAAAAATAGGTATGGAAAACACGTCGCTAAGAAAATTTTACGAAGAAAGAAACGCCCCGGTATAGTTAAGAATAATGGAAAGACGGGAGGGGAGGGGGGTTGGGTGGATTGTAACTGTGCACAATAGCTGAACTTTTGCGCAAGACTCTTATACTTATGTTCATTTAATGAAATATTTTGTAATTTTGCATCAGCTCAAAAGGGACAAATGTTCTAGTCGAATAAAAAACTAAATTAAAAAAAAAAGAAAAGAGAGATAAACGAATCGCGTCATTGAAGTGATGGGGATAAAATGTAAAGTTGAAGATGATTGCACTCGAAAGTAATGAACTATAACTGTAAGGGATTTAATTTCATTCACCTGGGATATTTATTTTTGCTACTTATACCTTGATGTGCGTTATTTACATACTTATCTAACATCTGTTTACTATAATATTATAACGAAAGTGCGCGCGTAAAGGAAAGCGCACTGCAATTAACGTATTAAAGCGATACACTGTACGAGCCTTTATGCATAATATAATTTTCCAAGCCCTTTATATACTTTATGCAACTCGTAGGTTACAACTTTGAAGAAACCTCTCGTGCGGAACTGGCATAAAAAAGTTACGCACTTAAAATACGAACCATTCAATTGAATTTCCTTTTCATTAATGAAGTATTTAGAGCCGGCGTAATACGTTTCCAGTACTTCTATTTAATGTGGAATTACAATTTGCGAAATTAATGTTTTCCCCGGCGAAACGCTCGGTTATTGCGCAACTTTTTACCTGCGCTGCGCGATTAAACAGAAATTAATTGCGACATAATACCAAGAAAGAATGTACATATTAGTTCGGGGGAAAAAAGAAATCCATTATTTTTACGCTTATTGCAAGAGTTTATTTAGCATGGCTCGGATTGTCCGATTTGGGTCAAATATGCACCTTTACCCTCTCATAATTTGTTGCCACGTTAAAAACTCGACCGAGCGATATTTTTTTTTTTTATTTCGTTTTTTTCCTTCCATTTTCTCACGACGCCAATTTCTCGTCGCTAAGAAAGAAATTACTCGAAGCTGGTATTAATTAAAAAAAAATTACTCAGCTACTTGAAAATTAAGTAACTCCTAACGGCGTTGAGAGTTATTTACAGTTATGTTCAATATCGCCGAAGATTAATTACAGAATAAAGGAAGAAAACTAAGATGACTATTGTTGAGTTGAGGACGTGAGTACACAAAGTCGGGGATGCTAGTGTGCCTGATAAAATGTCACAAGTGCACGAAACGCCGTTGCTGAGTGTCGGCTAAGGGTACTTTGTTCAAAGGAAGATTCTGAACAGTCGTTACTATAAGTTCCACATACTGCTGATATTAATCGTGAATTTCAAGTACGTGTAACGTACAAGAAAATTATAATTCGATTAAAATTTCATAAATTCGTTAACATATAATATAAGTTTGTAATCAGTTATAAAACTTGAGTTCTAAAAAGTTATATAATTACTTCGTTTAATCAATACCTTTTTTCGTAAATGAGTTTCCAATATATTTGTAATATATACACGAAATATAAAGTGCACCTAATTTTGTATTATTGTTGTTAATTTTATTTCTGATTATTTTCCACGGTCTGTAATTTATTTTACATCAATGTAAAACATGATTTTAATTTTATTCGGGGAGTTTTGATATACCGCGAAGGAAATACTTTAAACATTATTAAACAAGGTTTTAATATGGTAACTTTTGTTTATCTCCATTTGACGGTAATAAAAATGGTAGTAATCAAAAATATCGACGGACATTAATTTGTAATTAAATATGGGAAATTATTGTGCGCTTAACATATTAGTTTCTAACTAACCCGGCTGATTAAAGTAATTACCGAATTTGTAGGAAAGTTAGTAAATAGAGAGATTTCTGAACGATTAAAATGCTTAATATCAACCGCAATATGACCGCTAATTTATAACAATGATAAATATGATACACGGATTATAATAACAACTGTGCCGGCAGATACGACGCTTTGAATCAGTACCCAGACTTGTTTCGACAGCGATAATCATTAATCTTTGTCATTATTTTGCGCCGAACCGCATTTAGGGAAACATTTATGAACCGAATAAAAGTAATCTCCATCAAAAAATACGACTTAGAATATAAAATTAAAGTGGCATAATGAAATTTGAAATGATTACGCGATACCGTATGAACGCAGCGAAGCGGAGGCTTTAAGGGACGAAACAATGACTGTTTCTTTTTTCTTTTATTTTTTTTTGAACAAAAAAAAATTTTACAAGATACAGTCGGGCGAAACAAAATTTCATTCCACCGCTTTTAATACCGAACCTTGATGTAATCGGGAGTGTCGCGAATCGTTACATGTTTTATCTGTCCGCAAAATTTATGACTTTCATTTACCGACAACACACCGCTGTAAAAGGCGAATAAAAATGAGGGGTTGGGGTGGGGGGGGGGGGGAAGGACCGAGCGTCTATTTATTCATAAGTTATTGCAAGGGCCCCTCGATGTTACTCTTGCGCATTTTCGGCATTCGAAATTAATTGTTTGGAAAACTTGTGACAGCGAATAGAAATATCATCCGGGAGAAAAAGTTCGACCGGGGGCAATTTATCTCGCAGTCGAACATAATTTAAATGTAAACTTTACATATCAACTTTAGCGTGAAAGTGTCCATGGTGACCAATTTGTCACTGGAATTGTTGAAATTTTCATTTCGAAGTAGCGGAGCGACCAATTTCGGACTACTTTGCACGTTCGACTTATTGGCTGGATGCCGAGCGCACGCAATAGTCAGATTTATGAAGCCCGCGGACGCGATTTGCTTTGCGAACGTCTAAAGGGGAGACAATGGCAACTGATAAAAAAAAAGAACAAAGGGCACAACTTCGCCGTGAATACTTATTTATCGCGAGCTCACCGGGGCAGGTTTATTGAGATATAGATACGTCCGGCTTTTTGCCCAAGGGCCCTCGAGTTGACTTCTTTAACTTTTCATTGCTTGTAAACTTTATTGCCGCTTGTTTTACATGCTCGCAAACTTGTAAGACGCCCCGCGAAAAGTCCCCGTGAAAGGAATGAACGTTCGAATATCGTTGATTTGTTGTTGATAACATTTTTAGGAAACTTTGTTCTTTTGTAAAAATTGTTCGTTGGTAAAGCACGCACTGATGACTGCGAGGTAACGGGGTTCTATTCCTTCATAATAACATTTTTTTTCTAATATTTCTTTTGAAATACCACTTCATATTATAATGATAAGTGTACTCATATCTCCTAGTTATAAAATATACACGTAAAAAATAGTTGGAACAAAAATTACTATACCTTATATTATATCACAACCTTATTATACAGTATAGTAATTTTTGTTCCAACTTCTTTCTGCGCTTAGTAGCAATTACTAAGAGGTAAGAATTGCTCGCAAAGAGTTTTCGCAAGGAAAACTTTATGCTTTCGGTGATTGCGCAATTTTAATATCAGAGGACGAAAACAAAATGTACGCATGTTTTGCGGACGAATGCGCGCACACCTTACGTAAGAGCTTGTTCAACTGGCTTAGGCAAAATTTATGTGCCCGTGCAACACGTTGTTGATCGTCTTCAACTGCTTTTTATGGGTTAAGAAGATTGAGATGTTTGACGCAAGGTTCGATCGAGTGCTGACACTCGCGAACAAGAAAGCACTCCAGTTTGCGCTTAATTAAGTTATTATGAGGCTCACTCGATAAACCAAAAACAATCTCGATGAATAATTACATCGCTCCGAATTAATTAAATATCCTCTCCTAGGATGGGCCGAGATTAAGAAAAATTGCAATGTACATATTTGGGAAATTTCTTTAATCAAATACTCAATTGTGATTGATGCGATAGTTACAGATATATATATCATACAGTCCAAGTAAAATACGATGCTTTTATTGAAAGAAAGAAGCAAGCTGATTAAATTAATTAAAATATGAAATTCGATAAATTGAATGATTAAAAGATCGTCGTGTTTCCACGAATTAATCAGAAATGTGTACTAAGAATGGTAATAGTAATTTAAGGTAATAATTGATATTATAGCATTCGCGCGAGGTTATTCGTGCGAAGCGAATGAATAGGCAATTTAACGCATTGTGATATTAATCTTTCGAAAACGAAAGCTGGAATGACTAGTAGTGGCACATTCGTTTGATCGCATTTGAATAAACTGCGAGAGTAAAAAAAATGACGCTACGGATCTTACGCAGATGGCTCTGAATGAAACAGGTGCGTTTCGCTGGCAAATGAACGGTCGATTATTGATTCAACATATATTCTCCGGGTAAATACCAGGCTCAAACATTTCAAACAAATAAACTGTATCGAATCAGAGATTTCGCGCGCGCGCCAAATCTCGTCGAACAACTAAGAAATATGCTACGTGCTTGTTATGTTAAATTCATTAATTTTGACGATGATTTTAATGTACGTTAAAGTTAAAATAACAGAGATACGTCGGGAAAGACTTTATTTTTCATACGCTGAGAAAAAAATTGGAATAAAAATGAATGTACTTTACTTTTATTTTTATTGGAATAAAAATGAATGTACCCATTTAAAAGTGGGAACAAATGGCATCTTTTTGTCACATATAACATACAGTTTGAAAGAGATGATTATTTATCTTATAATTTGGTTTAAACTGTTAGGTATGACAAGAAAGTGTCATTTTTATCTCAACTTTTTTATCAGTGTACCATAACGGGCCATGGACATACCTATATCCTGATGATTAATAGATGAAACAGGCCTTATCAGTGCCTAAATGAAAAAAATACAGTTTCCACATTGGAGCCGTGTTAAGGTCGATTTGAATTTCCCCTTAAAGCTTATCATTCCTTCATCTGCATCTCTCATTGCAATTAACAGCTCGAGGGCGGAGGGATGGAAAGGGGGCAAATTCTCGGGGCCGAAAATTTTAATTAAAATAACATTCGCTTATTTGCCGCGACAGGCTATTACCGCTGAAGCGGGAGATAATTTTTAAAGGCGTCTCAGTTTGGCGGCCCGATGAATCGCTCGAAATTTGTCACGAGGACGGTGACATTTTTCATCGTCGCTGAATGCAGCCATAAAGGGGCCGTCGCGAATCAAGATACACGGGGCGGGATAAAAAAAGATGTCATTAGCACACATTCATTAACAGAAACTACTCTCGCCACGCTTAGTAACCCCCAAAGCGGAGTCTTTTTGGCCCGACCCTAACTCGGATTGACGCGAAGCCTGCTGGCGAATGGCACGGAAATGTGTCGCAAAAAAGGGCACGGTCGAACGCTCGAGTATATCGTTGCCGGTAATCAACCCGCGCGGAAGAATACAGCTGGATGGCAGTTGGTACGTAAGTTGGATGATAGTTGGATATAAAGCTGGATAACCGTTGAATTTTGCGTGTTTCCAGCCTTATGAAACGGCTGGATCAGCCAGTCAGTGTTTCGGTACTCCATTAGGTGGCGCTGATAACAGGTTTCTCGTAGTAGTATTGTCGCGTGGAATGTATATGATATCGAATTAGAATAATGCACTTATTCAGCTTACTTTTTTGTCAGCCATTTCAAAAGACTGCCAACGTGCACATTATCCAGCTTTATATCCAGACATCTTACAATTCATGTCCAGCCGAATATCCAGCCAGTCTCCACCTGTCATTCAGCTTTAGTTTTCCACGTGGGAAACGAAGAATTGCAAGTTGGCAAAAGGGCATAAAAATTCGACGGGGAAATTTTCGTTTTAAGAGAGTTCGCTCGTTCCGGACAAAACGAGGGAAGTCCTTCGGAGCTTTGGCTGAAAGGAGATGGCCGGTTTGTGCGTCTCGCGGCGCACCGGCCGAGTTGTAACTTTCATTTTGCCGTCCAATGGCGGGTCTCGGTGGGATAATTCGATGGTTGTAGGAATGTCGATGATCGTTCAAAAATGTTTTTGCGCGAGTAAGGGACGGGCGTGTGAAAGGGGTCGGCGTTTGTGCCGACCCGCGATCAGCCGAGATTCAGTTAATGTTATACCAACTCCACTACTCCCAGACGCCGAAGTTTCTTCACTCGCTAATCTTATTAAGAATAATTAAGTTGCCGGTTGATTCAGTTATTTCTCGTCAAAGCGACAGGGTCGTCTGACTTTCCACGTCGTTTTCTCACTTTACTTCGGATTGGAACGTAAAATCAGAACAAGATGATGCAGAAGTCTAAAAACAATGATAAAGGCCGGGAAAAGTCCTCTAATTGCAGTCTTAAAAAAAAATTTTTATTCCACCCGGGATTACAGGGCGTTTCCGTTCGTCTACTTTACTCCAAACGTTGATTATTTTATTTATATAATTCCGAGAAAATACATAAAATGTTTAGATTTGATTAGGAAGTTTTCCTTTTTGGCTGGGTTCGTTTATAATGCAGTTGATTTTATAATTCATTATAGACGTAATTTAATAGAAATTAACTTATATTAAAAGAAAATTATAATTAAAATTTTAATTTTTAACAAGAATAGTTGCTTTTCATGCACAAACATAGGGTCTTTGGTGTCATTTTTAAACTTATTTTATATCATGAAAAAGATTTCACTTAATGTGAAAGGAGTGTGGATTTAACGAAGCGCGTATAAAAAAAATGTTAAAAATAATATCTAATATAGAAATCTTAAGAATCTCGCTTTGAATTATGACGTCGTTACTTATGTTTAATTATACATACTATCTGATTTTGCCGGGATATTTTAGTAAACAAGTTTCCTAAACATTTCTTAAAAGGAAACAAAAGTTCTTCATTATAAATTCAGACTTAAGCTGGGCATATTACTAAGTAAAAATTAAGCAGTCTTGTACAGTTTTAATGAGAAATTATTTTAATATTAAATAACAATTGCTCTTAGAACGTGAACTAATTTTGTATTTCATTTTTATTACATGAAACTCAAGCATAGGGTTGTGATTTTTTTTTTGTTTTTTGAAACTGAAATAGTATTTAACAGCAATTAAAGTAAATTATTAGGTTACAAGCTTTATTCTTTTAATATACACATAATAATTTATAAACAAGAGAAATTTGTGTGTCATTAATATTAAATCTTGCTTGCAAAGTTTAATATGGAAGAAGTGAAAAAATATGTTTCTCTCGCATTAAAGTATAATCTCCATTATAAAGCCTTAATAACGATAAACTAAATATTATCCTGACATAATTTTTAATGTAGCATAAAATGCTATTGTGCAATATTATAAAGTTAAAATAAGTTTATATTAATTTTATAAGCGATTTGTCCACACCCGCGTGGAAAAAACATTGTGGCAGAGTCTATGGCAGCACTGTGGCTAAGACTGTGGCATGCGGGAGCCCACAGTCTTGGCCACAATAAGCCACACATGTTGCCGCAATGGATCGACTGTGGGATGTGGCCAGGAGCCACAGTCGAGCCATAGTGGCTAACAAAGCATTTCTATATAAAAAAAAATTTACTTTAATCCCACCTTGATTTGAACTCCCGACCTACAATTTATAAGTCACATGTCTTACCA
>JABFPN010003156.1:0-19149 GCA_022817305.1 Leptoteleia sp. ZL-2020
ATGAATAGAATAGTACAAAACTCGTCATTGAATAATTTTGACAGTGATAAAGGTTATGAAACTTTTCTAAAACCCATATTTGATAAGTTTCTAGTTTCAGATAAGTTATAAAAATTTTCTTTAACGCGTGTTCGAAAAGTAACCAAACAGTTGAAAGTTTTGATAACTTTACGAACATATGTTTTCATATTCTACCGACATTTCATACTGAAGTTATACTAAAGTTAGTTTCCGAATACGCCATATATTTCAGTGGTTATCAATCTCACTACTCCAATCGTTCTCTCTCGTGTCTCACTACACACTCACTCACTCGATCACTCGACCACTCGACCATGGTCCACGATAAACTATTTTTAATTTCAAAATCGCTTATCGCAACCTAATTTCAATTTTGTATCAAAACATTTGGTATTAATACATTTATCAAAAATAACATCATTATTTTTATAACAACATAAGAAAGCAAATTTAAATTCAATGTAAACAAAATCACAATCAAAATATAGAATATTACCATCTGTCTTACAAATTCCAAAACATATACCTTTTAAATGTATACCACGTCAAAGTTAAAAACCAATTTCCACAAGGGTTTCAACCCCACCCCAATAGCACCCCCTCAAAAAAGTCCTCCGAAAATAATAAATAATTCACATCGCATACACCTGACCAAACATTTTCTCGCAGTTGCCGATAATGTTAACTTTATTTCTTGCGGCAAACTTTTTGCATAAAGTGCAATTGCAAAAGACATGCCTTCGAGTTTATATATACTATAATATCGACGTCAATCGATCATCCTCAATCTACAATTCAAAGTCTAACGAAACTAACTTTTGAATAAGAAAGAGTTAAATAAAAGTAACATGTCCAAACCGTATCGTTATAACAAGTTTTTATTTCATTGTACAAAAGTCTTACAAGAGCACACGCAATATAACATAACACAAGTTGAAAACAGCAATTTCTTAGACAGAACATGTCATGATAATTAAACATGATAATTTCAACAATCCTGCGTGTGTTTTCCGTTTTTATAATAGACCATAAATCTTAAATTAACTATTATTCTGTAAAATATTCACAAACTTTTTTTTTCCCACTAAAATTTACATATTTAATCCTTCAAACATAATAAGCAATTCTCAACGAGTTGCATTTCACCGTAAGTATTCCTTATCATTTACTAATTGATACGCTCCCTACAATTCGTGATTTTATCCTTCGCAAATGTTTTCGTATTTAAATATTTCAACATTATTCAACAACAAGATAATACAAAAACGTACATTTTAATCGACACTTGACATTTTCCTATCTTTCTTTCTAATCGAGGTAAAATTTTAAACTCTGCACATTTAAAAGATCAATATCTTTTAAATTATACATCCAATGTAAACATTTTTTTATCGACATCTGATTGTGTCAAATCGCAAAAAAGAAATTAAACAACATTCTCAGTAAACGTTCAATCGTGTTTCTCGTCATGTCCTTTTCTTTTCTTTCAATAAACATTTTGCAATTGTAATCAGCTTTTAAAAAGACAGTTAAATATGTTAACAGAGACGTTATTAATCGCGCTTTTCCTCCTATGCCTACTACATTTTTACATAAGGTATGGAAGAACGGGATTGTATTTAGATCGATTACCAGGACCATATGCTTATCCAATTATAGGAAATCTACCCCGTGTAGCTGGGATTCATAAATGTGAGTAAACGTGCGGGCGTACGTGCCTTTCGTCTACAAGTCGTGCATTTAATTAAACCAGTCAAGTATCAAATCAAAGCTCGTGCCACATATCGTAATGAACGATTCTGTGTCATTCATTTTTCAATAACATACATTACACGGTTTCCCTCCGACTGAGATACGATGAAACGAGTCCTTGTTTATTCTTTAACTTTTCACACGGCCTGTAAATTAAATTTTGTTCCATTTTTAGCTAAAATATGGCCCATGGTAGAAGACTTGTGCGCAAAATATAATCCACTATGGAGATTTTGGGTTTTTCATTATGGAGGAGCTGTATTGATGCATCCCGATGATATTGAAGTAATTTCTTTCCTTAACCAACAACCTATTTCTATATAAAAATCTACGCTACATCATTTGCGCACTTTTTTTTCCAGGCACTACTCAGTAGTCCAAAATACATAGAAAAAAGTATTTTCTATCGACTAATAGAAGGATGGCTTGAAACGGGTCTTCTAACGAGCAAAGGTCATAAATATTTTACTCCACAGTATAACAATATTTAATGCAAATTGAAAATAATAAAACTCTCTTGGCAACGTAAAGTATTACATTTTTGCATATAAAATTTTTCAAGGGGAATATCATTTAATTAATCAACTTTATCAAAGTCTCTCAACATTTTAATCCCTTTTATTTTTCATTGCAATCAAGCAATCACTGCTATGTGCGCTTACAGGGAAAAAAATCAATTTTTAATAAAATATTTATTAATTAATTAAATTAATAATACTTACAGAATATCGTTATACGGATAATGATAAGATTCAAATTTGTTAAAGTAGTTCATTCAACATAGTCATTCTATGCAGTTTCCTTACAATTTAACAATCCGTTTATTAAATTTTTATTAAATTGTTTAATAACTGATTTATGAACGATGAAGGCAACAGATTAGTCACACCGAATAGCAACATCTAACGGCCAAATATAAAATAAAAAGTTTGCCAAAACTTGAAATTCAGTTTATTGAAATTTGTCATCTACGGTTTGTAATGTTTAATACAAGTCTTTATGCTTTACATGTAACTTATAAAAGTGTGTAAATTTGCTAGTTAATCATCAGGTTTTATTTAAGTTACAAAAAGTTATATTGCGTGCATTTGAGGCAAGGTTAAAAGTAGCATTATTTCTCAAAAATTTTCTTAATAATATTCAAAACGAGGCAAAACATTTCAGTAAAACAACGTTTTCTGAAAAAAGTTGTTTAAAATACAAATTATCAACTTCTTAATTATATAACGTGGATATATCCTTTTAGGATCAAAATGGTTTCATCGACGCAAAACACTGACACCAGCTTTTCACTTCAATGTTTTACACAAATATGTTGAAATTATGAGTGAAAATGCTGAGAAAATGATTCAAGCTTTAAAGATTGAAAACAAAGATGTAACGATAAATTTGAATTCATTTTTAACAAAATATACTCTCAACGTCATTTGTGGTAAGTGTTACAATTTTCTTCGCTTCTTACTCAAAAACGAGAAATTTTTTGTTTTGCTTTTTTTCTTCCAACAGCAAATTAGACGTTACCGGACTGATTAAAAGTGATTTAAATCTCGACAACTCTGCTACTGATATAAAATTTTCCGCTTCAATTAACTGTTCTGAGAACTGCTCGCAACATTGCATGGAAAAGTATGATTTTGTTAGCGAATTCGTTCCCGTGAAAATCTGGCAACGCTGTCTTTTGTATTACCAAAAACCAATGTTGCCGAAACTTTACACGATCGAATTCACTAGGGAATTTATGCGCAACAATCTGTGACTTAGGACCCACCAGTTCGTCCCATTATGATTCTGACAATTTCATGTTTTTGTTTAATTATAAGCTTAATGCGTCCGACATGTACATAACCTGCAAAGTGTACCATTGTTTTTCATTTATTTATACCTTTTCTTTAATAATACTCCTCCTGTTTTTCCCCCCTTTAGAAACAGCTATGGGAACATCATTAAGTGATGACAATGAAGGTAAAACGAATAAATACAAGAAAGCAGTGTATGAAATAGGCGAAATTGCCGTACATAGGTATACAATCCAACCCATACATTAATACACTTTGTCGACAAATCAACTGGGATATTTCTCATTGAATAATTTTGCAGATTTAAAAATGCATGGCTTCTTATCGATCCCATATTTAAATACTTCACATCAACAGGTTGGAAGCAACAAAAAATTGTTAGAACTTTGCATGAATTTTCAACACAGGTATAGAGCTCTCAAATCATTTTTATTTACAAAACATATTTAGATGAATAATTTCGCAACAAAATAAAGACTTAAATGTACTACGTTTTCTTAAAGGAACTTTTAATTCAATCTTCGATACTATTAGATTTTGCTCTCATCTTTTGTTGGTAATGTAAATTTTTATAATATTTAGATTATAAATGAACGGAAAGATTACCACAACCAAACTAATGGTGAATTCTTGAGAGAATTTGATCCAACGAGTGAGGAAAAACATGAAACTAAATTATATCCACAATGTAAGATATAGCTTTTACTATCTTAGATACAGTTCATTCTCAAAGGTCTATTCACCACAATTTTATACTCTACGATATGCACGTTTTAAAATTGGACCCAATGTCCATTTAATTCTTTAAATTTCACTTATCAAATCATTTTTTTTTTTTTTTTTTTTTTTTTTTAATTATACATTTCCACTTACCTCGCGTAGCAATTATTACATTCATTACTCTCATTATTTGTTTGTATTTGTTGCAAAAAATTTGTGCAAATACAATTCTCTATTCTCATGAATTTGGAATAATTAAAACACCCAAATAATATCCCTCTACTTTCTTTTGCCATTTTCAATGAAAAATACAGAAAAATTTATTCGCAGTATTAAAAATAAAATTGGAAATTAAGTTCGTTTCCATGTTTTTTTTATCCAATTTATTCCCTTTTTTTCTTACGGAGTAATAGATAAATCGCTCCAATAATTTGTCAATTACCATTGCAGTTAAAAAAAGAAGAATGGCAATGCTCGATATTTTAATTTCGTCGTACCAACGAAACGAAATAGATGACAAAGGTATAAGAGAAGAAGTGGATACATTTATTTTTGAAGTAAGCCAACTAATTTTTTTCCGTCAAGCCTTTTATATATTACAAACTAATAAATTTATTTCGGAACGTTTAGGGTCACGATACTACGGCAATGGCTTTAACATTTTCACTTCAATTATTAGCGGAATACAAAGATGTACAGGTAATTTCAAACGTATCATTTAACATTCCATGAAAGTTCAAATATAAAATAATAACTTTTTCAACATTTCTAATAACAATAGTTGCAAACCAATATTTATATTACAAATTCATTACATTGCTTTACTAATTTGGATAACTAGATCAACTTGCTAATGTTTTTGTGTTATTATAGTTTTAAAATTTCACCTTTCTACAGTAAATGCCCGTAATTTGATTTCCAGAAAAGGGCAAGAGAAGAAGTGATTCGAGTGTGGGAATCTTGTGATGGAAAAATTGGAATAAATGAATTGAACAAAATGTCTTATCTTGAAAGATGTATTAAGGAAGTGCTCAGACTGTATCCCAGTGTACCTTTCATTTCCCGCCATCTTAACGAAGACTTGCATTTAAGTATGACACATTTACGTATTTCAACTTGCAACTAAAACATACTTGCGAGAAATCTGATCTCTGAGACACCTCTGTACTTTTAATTATTTTCCATCCGATACTAATTCCGTACAAGTTCTGCTATAATGTTTGACTATTTGCTATTTTCAATTTCGTACATTTTATTAATAGATGCCAATTGTTTATTGTTTTCTGTATTGTTTTGCAGAAAATCATACGATACCCAAGGGGGTGACTGCGGTCGTTTTAATTTATGATCTACACCACGATCATCGTGTATGGCCGGATCCTAATAAATTTGATCCAGACAGATTTTTACCCGAACAAATGACAAATCGCCACCCATATTCTTATATACCTTTCAGCGCTGGACCGCGTAACTGCATTGGTAAGTTCACCTTCCAGTAGAATGAGGTTTAATGAAACAGAGAAAATACAAATGTAGATAGATGAATGAATGCGAGAATGTCTTCGCACCCGATATAATTCCATAATACGTGTATTAATGATCGGACAAGTACACGGTACAACAGTACTCGGTAAAACTAAAATATCGTTGGAATGACATCACTGTGATGATAAATGTGATTAAAGTCACAGTCTTGATAACCCTGCTTGAAAAAAACCTATAGTTCAATTTTCGAATTTTTATACACTGCCAATAATATAACCGAAATTTCTGAAACGGTATATGAAATTTCATTATGTGAAACCTTTTCGTATCCCAACATCTTAAAAATCTTTGAAATTTCAAAGTTTTCAAGCTATACCCGAAATTTCGGTTGCATTTTTTATAGCACTTTAGGTTTAACATTTTTAGTATGAACAGTTATGTTCTTTGAACCGAAAAATAGACACAGCTTTTTCTATAAAGATATTGTTACAAATTCTGTATCGTTGTAATCTTATCGATAAATAATATAATTATTCCACTTTCTTCTTCGTTTTTAGGACAAAAATTCGCAATGCTGGAACTTAAAATGTTTTGTGCTCATGTATTACGCAACTTTAATTTGGAAGCTATTCAGCTACACAAAGATTTCTCTCGTTCACCAGACATAATAATAAGACCAGAAAAAGATATTCACGTGAAATTTATGCCTATAATTTTATGAAATAATTCATTTTCAATTATTCTCTACAAGGGTCTATGCATTATCGCATAGGTTTCACATTTCACATCGGTGGTGTTTGAGAAAAAGTTTAAATATTTAAATTTAATAAATGTTACAATATTTGTCAATCAACAGCAGTAGCATAATGTTTAAACTACAAATTAAAATATTGTGGTTTAAATTATGATATTTGTATTATACATATACATAACAAATGCGTATAATTCTATATAAATCTACAACAAATCTCATCAAATTTAACACAAGAGTAATTAATACTGCAATCCAAATATAATAACACGAAAGGTATTACAATTTCAGATTATGGAAGCGAGCTACATTTATAATTTGAAATGTTTAATAATAAACCAATTCTGAACAGTATTTTTATAATTACAGTTTTTTTGTGCATAATTCAAAATAGACTTTTTCTATTGCAAAATGTTTCAAAACTTTAGCCAGGTTGTAGCATACTATTTAAAGGCATTTATTAGAATATTTATTATCAAACACATGCGATGCATTTAAGTGGAATGTATAATAATTGATTATTAACAAATAAATATTATTAATTCGTACAGGAATTATGGCTTATTATAATAAAATGTAATAAATATACTTGTACTTTTATTTACCTTAAAAATAAAATTTGTTAGTAGCCCTTCGGACTGCCAACATGTTTTTTGTTTTTACAGTAAATAAAATATCTCACTCAAGTTGGAAATACATATTTTTAAGTTGTAATTCCCTCGCTTTCGGCTTGGTTTGCCACCAACTGAAAACAATTCATGTCCTCGCCAAGTATAATACACTGTTTGCGAACTAAAAAGAATCGATGTAAAATAAATAATAACACTGACACTAGTTGACGTATATATTTATATATATCTGTCTAAAATACACTTGATTGTAATTTTACAGAAATGCGTCAATAAATACGTCAATAATACATTTACATAAAATTTTGTGGTCAAATATACATCGCTGCTGGAATTCACGCGCAAGGCACTGAAAGACGATCGTGCGAATCCTTTCGGTCGCGTTGTCCTAATTCAAAACAAGTACTTCCGATTCGTTTGGTGTCTCGCGATACAATTTCTTCTTATTGACTAAATAACTAACTGGGTAGGTTTGAGTGGTAGGTAAGAATCGTGTGAAATGGGGCTAGAATATTTCTTTTTCGCACGGAAAAAATGGTATGACAATCGTACAAATACTCATTTTACTATATTAAGGTGATGCAATAAGTCTACTGCCAGGGAGTTTTTTTTTTTTTTTTTTTTTTTTGTAATTCTGAAAATTTTGTTTTAATACTTGACGACAGATTCAGACCATTTTTTAAATATAGAAGAATGTAAATCAATCACAAAGCTGGAATTGTTAAATCAGTTTTAAGCGAATTTATAAATGTACTTAAAACTTAGAGACAAACATTCAATTATTTAAATGTTAAATAAACTCCCAAATTAAGAAAATGGTCTGCAGCAATTACATCGGTATACTGTAATACATTTTTATTAAAAACAAAAAATATCCTAATCTAGTAGTTGACTCTTACGGCATCACGTTAATGTTATAATTTAAAATAATTTGTTGTATAAACCTTTAAACCTTTTAATAGCAAATCATTAACACGCAAGTGGTTTAGACGCCCAATTTACTTTAGAATAAATAATTCTTGTACGTACATAAAACACTTAAAACAAATATAATAAGCATTTATAATTTTTTTTGGAAATATTACATTTCCACGAATTTTCTTACTACTTTGGATGTGTATGTATTTCTAATTTTAATATATACATGATTATAATAATGTTTTATGTAAAACATTTCATATTAAATAATAACAATAAATGTGTACAAATGAAATTATACATTTTCAATAATATATATCTTTGCTTGAGTACATTTAATAATTTTATATCAATAAGTGGAATTTTTATTTTGCACGTAGTAATTTGAAGATTTATTCAATATTATTTTAAGGAAATATCGTTTAACACTGAAAGATTTAAAATATTTTACACGAGTACATTCATTTGTGCAAAATATACAAGAAAAAGAAAGCAAGACGATTTGATTATAACGCAATCTCGCGTTTGCGATCATTATATATGTACACACAGGAGAGGAATTACGTTTTTAGATCTAATAAAAGTCGGATCAAAATTAGATAAAAGTCCAACAAAATGAAATTAAAATCTAACGACAGTCTGCTTAAAATCACATCGTTGTGAATCCAATATTAATTTAAAACCATGTAAAACTCAAATTAAAATTAAATATGAAACTTATTTAAAAGTATTTATTTGTTATAAATTTGTTAAATATATACATAATTTTGATCTGAAATTTCAACAATTTCAATTTAATTTTGAATTGACTTCGATTTACCCTTTGATAGACTTTCAACAGATTTTAATTAGATTTTTGCTCTGAGTTTTGTATGACTTTGATCTTACTTTGATTTGACTTAGATTTGATCTGGAAGCATAATTCCACTCCAGGTGGACAGAGCTGATCATATCCAAACGAATCCAAGACATTGAATGTGGCAATAGGTGCTCAGGAGACTAGTCGTATATCATGCACAACTTTCATACCTAATAAAAATCTATAAAAATAAATTACACAATTGTCTTCCTTGTCTCACGTGAAAAATGCTTATGTTTAAAAATGTAATTAATAAAACATAAAAAAAAATAAAAAAAAAGGTAATGAAAGGGAACAAAGAGGAAGGGGAATTGCTCTTTTTCGATGCGTGCAACTGTGACCGTGCGTGCACATATTTAATAACCTTATTCAACGACACCCGGTCAAAATGGAATTTACACGATTAAACTTTGCGCGCTTAATTATATGTACAATAACTTAAACCTATAGTAGCAACCACTGTCCGATTATATAAATGTACTCCTGCTTAAAACTTAGCACATAAATACCAGTTTGTGAGACGTTGCTAATTTGTCGGTATAAAATTATTTACAATTCGCTCATCGAATTAACAGCTACTGATTGGTACAAACTACGTATCAACTATGTTAATTAATGCGCCAGGAATAATACATGTTAACTTGTGAGGTCATGGATATAATTGCGTTTGACAATATTGTCGCTGTAAATGTGACCATCGATTCTGGCAGAACCTGCAAATCCAACTTGGTATTATTTACAATTTGTGGACAGATAATAGAAATTCGTGGGAATTTGGTATATATGTCGTGTTGACAGTCATATGTACTATGCTCGCGGCCGAAAATTACTATCAGTTCGAAAAGTTATATTTAAAATTAATGAGTCAATTTGGCAGATTTGATGGTGTAGTTGATAGTACGTTTATTTGGTGACGGTCGGTCGACGAACACGTCCGTGATGAGAAATTAACTGGCGAATTACGAATTTACAAAACTGCAATTGTACTATCTAGAACAAGGGCGAATCTCTTTTGTACAATAATCCTGTACCTGATCTGCTTATAAATTGTTCAATGATTCCAACATTTATATATTAACCACTAATTCCAGATCACAGGTTACCATTTCCAGTAATAATTTATAACTAGTAATTTTAGAATTCTATTAATACTTTAATCTAATAATTCCAGAATATTGAAAATAGCAATATATTGATAAAATATCGAAAGATTCCAACACTCTGGAAGTCACAGATTCGTTAAATCCAACAATGGATTTCACAAGTCTAACCATCAGATCCGGTACAATTTTAATTTTGTTCACACTCCAGTATTCATTTATCCAGCCATTCCAGGACACTAAAAATTTATCAATATATTAATCTTGCATTTCACATTTCAGTAATATTTTATCTAGTAATTCCAGGATTTTGATCTCTGCTTTTCAGAAATAATTCACCCAATAATGGAAATCAAATTCCAGACTAATTTCAGTGATATTCAGAAAAATTTGTAAATGCACAGAATGAACTTCTGTAAAATTATCTCGATGTTCAAAAATCTTATACTTTAAATGCTTTCAATAAGTTTCAACTGATTTTCAGTCAAAATGTAAACGTTTGTTAAGATAAATGTCTGTTGTAACGTATGGATGGCAAATGTTTGACAAAAAAGAAAAAAAAAAAATATTGTAATTATTAACACTGATACAAAATTCGCATAAGAGAAACATACCTTGTTTGAACTCTTACGTAAAATGCGGGGTGAATGGTTAAACAGACAATTTCGGTATTTATAGATACCAGATTTGTGGATGCAATAATTTACATAAATGTATTTGTCGTTTATTTTACTCATCACAATCGCGGTAGAAGTGTAAGGTGTATTCTAGATAATCTCCTTCGTGCTTACTCCTGCAAATGTTCTGAAATGAAAATACAACATGAGTCTGATTACATTTAAAACTGATTTTCTAATGTCAAGTGTATCCTTAATATTTTTATATTATTCTTAAAATAGTGTGAAAAATTAAAAGTTTAAAGACAATAAATAATTACATCTTGAGGTTGAACTATAGGTATTCGAAATTTGATAGTCTTTCGAAGGTAATGGGCGACATCTAATGTAAAGGATTGATCGGCCGACTGTTTTGAGTCGTCAGTGTATCTGGATTGGTGCTGCATCGTGTTTGAATAAGTCCATCCGCAGACCATAGATTCCTTCGCCTGCGAAGACAGTGGACACTGCTGGACGATTTGCCAATACCAAGGCATGCCTCTGTTGTAACAAGAACAAAAAAATTAATATAATAAAAATAAAAATTACTTGATGATTAGTTAATTACTAATAGAAATGATTAGTTATTCATGAAACATGATCCGTAGACAAATGCAATTGGAAAATAATGTTATATTTACATTACGATATTACTTTAATTTACAACAAATTTTCATGTGCTAATTAAATCAATCAGAAACGTTTATCGAATTAATTAACTATTGAAGATACAACAATCAACCAACATTTATTTTAATGTTTATAATAATAATAATATAATGAATTAAAATCCGTACATAAAATGCAAGGAGAGATGGGTATCGGGCATATGTTTGGATAGAGGAACAACGCAGCTGTAATTATTTGGTGTATTCGTTGAGCTAGAGCAATATCTTTGATCCAGGGAAGCATTGAAACTTTTAGCAACGATGTAAAGTTGCGGTTTGGGTTCCGGTGGAAGGGATCCCGCAGCATTACTGGCAACTTCGCCCCAATCACTTCCTGTTTCAGGTGCCTCCCTCCTGGCCCTCTTGTGAAGATACTTATAATTAGTCTAAAAGAGACGTTATTATTACTTTTCAGTCGGTATAAATTTTCAAATGTTATTATTCAACTTTAATTTGCATCAATTACTTCTTTAACGAAGGTCTGTATACTTGGATCCGATGGATTGATACCATTCTGGAGACCCTTACTTAATTTTCTCTTTTCCTCGTGTATGTTCAATGGTTGTTCTAAATGATCTGCTGAGACGCAAATTTTTTATTTATTTACTTATTTATTGATTCCACATGATTGTAATTTATAATTATCTCTTTTAAAGTAAAATTGAAAGCATAGATAGCGCTCTTCTGTATCGGCTTCGATATTTCCGTTAATAAAAATGAAATGGATAATAATTTTATAACATAATCACACCAAGCAGCCATTCAACAATATTAGGAGAGTATTGTCAATTACAATAAGTATGTTTATATAAGCATTAATATTCTGCATGTGCGAAAGAACAGTCGTCTGGTCATTACTTTACAAAATAATTATTAGTATTATTTTAAATGATAAAGACACTAATTCCGTGACAGCAAACTTTGAATATATAAATCTAAAGACTTTGAACATCACCTGAAGGCCATGGGCATTTCGTCTATTTAATACCAATTTTAAACACCGCTTTTTGTTGCTTTTCTTCAAAACACATATTATCACAAAGCATCTACAATGTTCTCCTACATTGTAAAATGACTGCCTGCTCATTATATTACAAAATTATTATCTATTTCATTTTTATATTCAAGAATATCAAAGCCGATACTGCACCTATACTTTGAGCATCTCCTTAAGTTGAATTTACAACTTACACAAAGATTTCTTTTCTGGAGGTTGATCTGGTCTTGGATCTTCTAGCTGGTGAATTTCAGCAGAACAACAATAGACCTAACAGAATATTAAAATCACGTTTCTTTCGTTAAACTTGTCGTATTTTAGAAGAATTGAATAATTAAGCCATTTACCTGGCAGGGACTCTCAAGTTCACTGAAATGAATAGGACATTCTGCAGGTCTACCTAATGGTACTGGTACCTTATTGGTCAGAGGAGCATCAACGTCTGAACTATGGTCATTTTCATCTACGTTGCCAGGAACAGCGCCAGCATTACTTTTTCCAAGCCAATTACTAGAAAAGTCGCTGTAATAAGATTTAACAAATTATTATTAACATTCATAATCTCGATACATCGAATGTTTTCCTTTTTGACTATAGAATAAATACTAAAGATATAAGTCAGATTTACAACGACAAAGTAAAACAAATATAAAATATTTATATTTTTCCATATAGATGACCATTACAATTTTTTCTTAATTTATTCATTTCCTATTGAATTGATTCCTCAACAGTCCCTAATTTTGTCATAGGTTCGAAAAAAGACACCTGTTTTTATCGTGTTTAGACTGAGATCCTGGATGTCCCACAGGGTACCACGTGATTTCCTGGGAATAAAGTTGCTGTTTGGTGTTTGGTGGTTGGGTCGGCGAAGTGCTACCTCGAAATGAAGTCCTGGCTAAAATACCCTTTGTGTGAGCGTCCAAGTTTGGAAAGGGTGGTAGAGTACTGTGCAACTGCGGATTAAACCTGGGGTCATAATTAGGGGTACTTTGCAACGACGGTACTCTTACTGGACCTATCGATAAGATTCCACCGCTTGCCACTGCAGACCACTCTAAACTGCTACGCTTTTGATACTCTAAAAAGTACAGAGTTGCCATGGCGACGAGACTGAAATATTAAAATAAATACGTTACCAATATTTAATTAGGTCATTTGGATATTTGCTTCGTTGTTTCGTTATATTACGAATAAGTTACAATAACACCATATAAATTAGAAACTGGAAACATTTACTTACCAGAACGCCATGATAAGAATAAGAATCACGATAATAATTTGAATAAATTTGTTGCTACAAAGCAACTCTTCCTCCCTTTCCGACCGTTTCGATCTTGCGATTTTTCCATTTACTGTTGATGGGTATTTACCACTGGAAATACTAGATACCGTGCTGACCGAGCTTTTTAGGCTATCACCCCTTTTCAATTTCGCTAACCTTTTATTAATTCTTTCCAGTTGATCTATTCTTGTTTCCAAACTGTCAGTCACCTAAAACCACGTTGACAAAACTCATCTTAATATTCTTCTTAATACAAAATTTCATGTGTCTTAAATCATTTTCAATAAAAAATATTACCTACATCCGAAATATTATATAATATAATAACATAAACAATGTCACTCGTTGGCCAACTCATAATCAGCATAACCTCCTTAATAATACATATATTTAAATATATTGTAAAATAAAAATTAATTTAAGAAAAATGCAACGTACGTCACCAGTTAAATTAGTTTTTATGTATTGCAACTCTTCTCAGAAGGAATAAGAAATAATCGTTTTGAAATAGACTTGAACCCAACATCTGAATAATTGATGAAACCATTTCCAAAAGATAGCCTTCTGTAAAAGACTGGCAATATGTAAAAATTAATTTAACAAATTCTAAACTCATTTAACTGGTGCCGTTCGTTGCGTTTTTCTTGAATTAATTTTACAATATATTTAAAGATTATTAAGGAGGTTATGCTCATTTTGAATTCACCAACGACTATCATATTTGTTAAGTTATTATTGAATAGGATACCTTGCAAAGTTCTTTCACTGCTCCGACATTTTCCATAAAAATCCTTTCCTTATTGACCACTAGGAAATTTTCGATTCGCTGACCATTTGGTAAGATGATGTCACCTGCTGGTAGAACCGCTTCAGGGATGATCTGTTGGACTTCCTGGGCAATTACTCCCGTGTCTTCCTGAACCTTCGTGCCCAATCCTGAATGGAGAGCGAATTCTGGAGCATAACGATACCTAACTACTCGCAGCTGTTGCACATTTTTCAACTGTTCTTTAGTGTCTACTTCTTGAACATTTTGTTTCGCCCTGGCGTCACTGGGCTGCACGATGTGACCAGTTACCTTGTCGCAAAATTATTTCAAATATATAAATCCAAACTATTGGAAAATTGCGGGCAATAACTGATCTCTGATATATACGATCCGAACTAATTTACCGTAAAAAATTATACTTTAATAAAATATTTTTACATATTGTACCGTAATGTATTTTTATATTGTAGTTAATAATAAATCTTTAACTTTCAAAATGAATTTTTATTCATTACTAACGTTAATAACGATTAATTTTCATTTAATGACATTTTTTGCTCTTTATTTACTTTCATTATACGCAATTGTCAGTACCATCAGTAAAATTCATGCTATATTTACTTTCATATTTCCGTGAACAACCAGAGCTTCGTCTGGTCTGTCTGTGTTAATTCCCACGCGACCAGCGTGATAAACGCTTTCAGGAACTGCACCCCTCTGCCAACCGCCTTCCACGCCAACTCCGCTACCTTCAGACTCGAATTGCCCGGGATTACTCGCCTAAAATACATAACAAGTATGGCTATTAATATTAAAGTTGAAACTTTTTTCAAGTTGTAAAGTGTAAGGACTTTTCGTTCATGCCTGAGTTAGAATACGACTTGTACATTCAATCCTTTGAAATCTATACCTTTATTGATATTGCGGAATGAATTTCCGTTGGTAAAATTTATGTTGGAAAAGCAAGAACGATATTATAGTCATTAAAGTCACCGTATTATAGTGTTAATTTTAATTTGTAACATCAAACCGGTTAAAGAAGGATAGACGATTAACTACAATTCTTGCTTTTCTAAATTCACTCGACAATTTCGTTAAGGAGTTACACTTGAGTGGTGCCGGGCAAGGGGCAAACTGCTATGCTCGCAATGTATTCTGCGTCAAGTTTACAACTTGTAAAAAAAAAATAAGCTTTCTTAATTCCCTAATAACACATTTAATTTGCAATTTTTGCATAGAGATATCCTTTAAATTCAATAATGAAATAAATTATCAATTGATATCCAGTAAAACTTATTTGTTTTATACCATTCATTTATTCAAATAGTAGAGGTAAACATGGCAATAGTGTTCTGTTCATGTCAATTATCGTATTTTTAAATTGTCGATGGTTGCTGTTGACAAAGGCTATTCTAATCTCAAAACTGGCACAAATCGTAAATATATATACATATAGGATAAAGGATGGAATGACATCTAATTCAATAAGTGAACTGTTGAACTCCCCCATGAAAGTTCCAAGCCAAAAGGAAAAAGAATAAAAATTCCTCCGCATATATATATATATATATATATATATATATATATATATATATAAACAGTGCAGGCGGTTGTTTCAAGCACTGATCGAAAGTCCTCATAAGTACCATCTTTCCAAAATTCGACGTTTTCAGTTTTGAGGTCGGACCTCAAAATTACCACTGATGGACGTTTTACATGCAAATAAAGGTGGGTTTACAAATGTCCGACCCCAAAAGTACCGTTTCCGCTATATAAACATATATATAACGTCAACTTTTAATTACCCGAACGATAATCCTTTCAGACGCATGCGCGACAACCTGATAACTCGCTTGGTCAGCTGTGTGAGCATGTAAACCTACGACCAAATGGAAATATCTCTGATCTGGATTGGGTTTCCCTTTTTTCCTCATGTTATTGCTGGTCGTTTCGCTAAAATGCAAACGACCAACCGTGATTTTCGTCACACGTTCTCCACCTAATTCCACTCTGAAATATAGTTCAACTATTAGTACATTTTAAAACCTTGTTCGAATATCAATTTGTTATCGAGTTGAAAAGAAAAATGTCAGTGAGATATTTTCGTAAAAATGTCATTATACATATTGCTTTGAACTCGACTTTCGTTATCGAATTAAATTTAATTTTCTAAGCATTTACACAACGGGATGAAAAGGCTTCTTGCTGCGATCGCTTTGACTCTGCTCTACTCGGATGGTCTGAGTGGGTGACTCAACTTTGACCCCATAAAAATGCAACTGGAAGCTACTGATTTTTTTTAAACCTTCACCAGTCTGGACGAATACGGCGTCTCCTTGTAATTGGGCATGACATGTGATCTGTAAAAATATGTCCATTAATCAATCAAATATCGCTCAAGTTGCTTGATAAAATATGTCCATCAATACATTTTCATTACTTTGTAACAATCTGTTAATGAATTATTCATTTTTACCTGAAAATGATTTTTCTTCTGACAAACAAACGCATCATCAGAGTTACTGAAATTGAAACCCTTGTCGGCGTCCACTCTGTAGTGCGGAACCGGAAGTTCTTTAAGATTGTGGTCGCAGAGTACGTGCCACGAGGTCTGCTGGAACGCGTGAAACCTGATGCATTGATAATTTGTATCAATGTACGAGCCATCGCCGTTGACATCGTCGCCATCGTGACCTGTGCTGTTGCTGCTGCAACTGTGCTCTACTGTTCCCAATTCCGGTTCCTTCAAATTCAACAAATTTAGTCTTATCACTGAGCAGCGCTTGTTATGTTATAAAAAAATACATAAGCCGTTGTTAAATAAAATCAATAACTACATAATTAAATTAATAACATTCTAACGTGCACTTTCATTTTTAGATTTAAATTCGAGCAAATTTATTAGAAACTCGTGTTTTTGTTTTAAAAATTAGGTTTATCTCAAAATTAGATCTAAAATACTAAACTTCTTTTACAGAGTTGAGTTGATTCATTGAGTATTTTCTATAGGATTCTTTTATATGTATATATTAAAATGCCAGATGAAAAAGTCTCGTACATAATATTAAAATAGTTCCAAAATTATTATTTACTAACAAAACTCGTAATACGGTTTTTATTAGTAAATTATCATTTAATATTATATTACTGCTTTATGGTGTTTATAAGATTCTGTCTACAGAAATATAGTATGTAATTTACGCTGCTACCATTATTGTCCGATAACGCTATCCGGTGGCATATATATATGAACAAGAAGTGCAGAATGGCTTGGCAACCCTGGATGGATAGATTTTGAACGTTTCCATTCTACGTCTCATCATACAGACATCCGATTATCACAATACGTATCACAGTTATCGTTCAAATAAACACCACTAGGTAATGTCGAATAACGACCAGCCTAATCATAATATTTAAACATATTCTTTAATATTATAATAATATTACAGTGACTTTATACGATTCGGTATTGCTACGTAATAGATAAATATTAAAATCATAAATTATATACTAAAAATATCTGCAAATTAAAATAGCATAATTAATAAATTGAATATGAAGGGAAAACTTACAAATATTACCTGTTTGACGTGTACAACACCATCTAGGCTGAGCTTCCGTTTTTTCGGAGCCGACTGTAACGACGTATAAAGCGTCGTGATGCCATTTTGGTTGTGCTCATGTTGCTGCTGAGGTATAGGTGTCGCTAACGGTGCGATTTGTTGTTGCGCTTGCTGGTGCTGCTGCTGCTGTTGCTGCTGCTGAGTCGAGAGTATCGGTGCGCTCGGCACAGTCAGCAGGGGCGTCAGCACCGGATGCGTCAGCAGTAGCGCCGCGTCCGTCCTCGGAGACGACGCCGACAATAACCCGGGGGTGTAGGTGGCGCTGTTGGGTTGATGCAACAGCATCTCTTGTAAGGCTCCCTTCTGATCTGCATATGTAATATATATGGAAAATATTAATTAGAAAGTAAACAAAATACAGATACACCATAATCGAACTAAAAAAATATAAAGGTTTTAAGTTAAACAAAGCGAATGAACGACAATCATGTATTTTTTTTATTAATTTAGAAAGAGTATCAAATATATAATTCTGAGACATTTACGTGGCGAATGGACATGATGAGAATCGTGGTGACCTGGTGGAGAATACGGAGGTTCGCTACCACTATCTGGCGGACTTTCTGGCAAGGAGTGTCTGAAAAAAATATACTGTTAATTAAAATTTATTATCTACCTCACATGATAATGTGATATGTACAACGAATCAAAACACTCCAATTGTGGGGGATTCTATGGTAGCCGTTGTAAGCGGCTGCCCCCTGGTGGAGGAGATGAGATTCCTCCTGATGGAAGGGCGAAGGGATAGAGGGTGTAAGATGTTTTCCCTCAAGGATGGCGTATGAACAGCGGGTAACTAGCTGGTCTAGGCTGCGGGGAGGGCAGCCTAGTTGATGGAGCAGCTGAGATGGACTTGCGGGGCTCGTCTTCCCGGTAGGGAACGAGGAGCCGGTGGCGAGCGCTAGGTGGCTCGGAGTGAGAGATTAGGGACTGAGTTCCCTGAGGGAGAGGTATCGACGCGCAGTATGTGACTGCCGTCGAGCTTCCTCGAACGAAATGGCGTTGGGCGCTGCGTGGCCCGTGAGAGCGGCGTATGGCGCGGTGTGGCCAGCCGTATGGACAAAGGAGAATGGAGTATGGCGCTGTGTGGCCAACCGTGTGGACGAGGGAGCAAGGC